>JAWNMD010000544.1:0-122589 GCA_035044365.1 Drosophila neotestacea
CGGGATTACAAAGATGACCGCTACAATACACCGAAAGCCACGTTCCATAGATTGGCTGGGATCTGCTTGGAAATGGGTCGCCGGATCACCTGATGCCTCGGACTGGAGCATTATCCTCCAGTCACAGGATAATGTGGTAAAAAACAACAACCAGCAAATTAAGATAAACACAAGGTTGTTCGACGCCACACATGACTCGTTACAAAAGCTAGATGACATTGTGACAAGGGTAAACGCCATCGACGGGGACGTTCATGTGGCCACAGTACTACTGCACAAGGCAATGATTCTGGTGAACCAGGTCGACGAGATCACGAGGGCTTGTCAACTGGCGAAGCCGGGAGTAGTAAATACCAATCTACTGGACTATAAGGAAGTAGAGACTCTGTTGAAGAAAACACAGAGCCTACCATACCAAAATGTGGTGGAGGCAGTGGAATTTTCTGAACTGTCAATGTTGACCAACGGAACTTCCCTACTATACGTTCTGTCACTGCCCAAGGTCGTGGACAAGAGATACCGACTAATGCTCTTGTACCCAACAATTACCTCAGGGAAACAGGTTCTGGAATTTAACAAGTTGGCAATGGATCCCCGGGAAACCTCTGCAGTACTGGGAAAATGCCTTTCTATTGGAAATACAACTGTTTGTCAGGAGAAAGACCTGAAAAAACTAGACGAATACAGCTGCATCCCTAGGCTGCTAAAAGGCGGACACGTCCCATGTGACTAGCTGCTAAACGATCTAGAAATAGTTTAACTAGTGGACGACGGCACCCTATTTCTCACAAACTACAACGGATCGATCGTGGTGGATTCATGGAGCCATCATCTATCGGGATCATTTATTGTCCAACAAAAAAACAAAACCGTCAATATTGGAAACCAATCCTACAGCAACTATTCGTCCACTCATGTGATAGCTATGCCTGCCGTGCTAACCAAAGTAACCGCCGCGGGATATAAGCTTTCCCTTCAATACGTCTATGATTTTAACCTTCAGAATTTAAAAATATTATCAACCATATCCAATAATTTTTAGACCCAGTACTTTAAAAAAGTACAAATGGGTCTATTAAGTTTGTGCAAAAAAAATGTGCGTAACAGGCAGAAGGAGGCGTGGCAGACCCCATAAAGTATATATATTCTTGATCAGCGTCAACAGCCGAGTCGATATAGCAATGTCCGTCTGTCCGTCCGTCCGTCTGTCCGTGAACGCTTTGCACTCAAAAAGTACTGGGTCTCCTACTGTCGAGCTTGCTCCACTGTAGCTTACTGCATTTTTTGTTTTCAATTTTAACAGAAGCAGCGATGACTTTCCTGGTAGTCGCTCTACTGTATGTCGTGTGGAGAAAAATAACTTCTACCAAGGGAATCCCGGCACATCAAAGCATAGACAAACTGGAGGCACAAGCTACCAGTACAACCACCCCCAAGGAACCTTGATCTGCGGGAGGCAGATCTTTGAAGGGGGAGGAGTTAACAGTGCAGTTATTCCCCCTTTACTCCCATCGCCCCACACGATGAACTGCACACGCCAAGCGCTGTCGCAATATCCAACGCTTTACCTCCCTCGTCACCTTCCGCGCCGAGTCAGCATTTAAGGTTTTATTGTGAGATGTGAGATGTATTTGACTGCAGCGGCAATACGGCAAAACAATAACAATGTGTGCCGGTCAAATTGCACTGTCTGCAATACGGGCGTCAACACAAGCAACGAGGCTTATAAAAAAATAAGCTAACCAGCGACGGACAGAAAAAACCTGGCGGTCAACTGGAGCAGAACCAAAACTCGAAAGCATATTTTAAATTAGATTTAACTTGAATAAAGATTATAACGATTGCACTCCATTTGTCGACTTATTTGTTGGGATCTTCTTCTCTTTCTTTTGGGACCTGGATCTCCTTACCTACAATGTTTAGGTAATGCAAGGTTTCGTTATCATGGGACAACGAAACAAATTATTCCGTTTTCATGGGATAACAAAAATACCTAACTTGTATATAAATGATAACAATCACTAATCCATTTGTTATTTATACCACATATTATTCATTTAATTTGTTATTTGCTTAATCATTAACCCATTATTATTTTTTACCTATTTATATATTTATTTTTATTTTTAATTTGCACTTTTGGTTCCTATATTTACAACAGGGAATTGGAGGCACAAAAGAGAGCTGAGGTCGAGTCCCATGGACGACCATACGGGGACAAGCGGAGGAGGAACGAGGCCTTATTACGGATTACGTCCAGGTTCCCCGCTGGGGACTCATGTTTGATGGCGGCCCTAAAACGATGCCCGTAAAGGAGTTCATATTTCGAGTGGAACATATGCGGAATGCTTACCAATTGCCCTGGGCGGAGGTCATCCGGGATTTCCACCTCCTAGTGGACGGACGGGCCAAGGATTGGTTTTGGATGCAGGCGAGATCCGGGGAGGCGATGAACTGGCCCAACCTGCGTTATTCCCTCGAAAAGCATTTCCAGACACGAAGGACCAGATTCGAGCAGGAACAAGAGCTCCGAGAACGACGGAAGCGATTCGGAAAGAGCATCGACGATTATCTGATAGAGATGTTAGCTCTCAGATACCGACTGGAGAACCATTTCTCGGATCACGCCTTAATCAAAGTCGTGAAGGTCAACATCAAGGACAGCATCTCACGCGTAATATACCCGATGTTTATCACCAGCTGTGAGATGCTACGGGACGAATGTCATGACGCCGAGAAGTGGGTGACCAACCGATGGAGTCGACCGCCAGCTGGTCCGCTGCCGATGAGACCTTTCAGAGAGAGTCACCAGATCCAAGAGGTGTGTGCTCCAGAGCCAGAGGAAGAACCACAGGCGCCACCAGCCGAAGTCGTGGAGCCTTTGTATCGACCGCGTCAAAGCGGCGGGGAGAGGGCGTGTTGGAACTGTGGGGAGCAAGAACACACTTTCTGGGACTGTAAGTCGCTGGTGCGCAAAATCTTTTGCTACCAGTGTGGATTGCCTGATGTGGTGGTGACCAAGTGCCCAAGATGCCAGGCGGAAAACAGTCGCCAGGGCAGGAAGCAAGCGGAGGAGTCATGTCCTGTGGTCCCGACCCCGAAGTAGAGTCCCATTGTATGTTAGAAGTAGATTCTAAGGTTAAGGATAGTAATTTAGTAAAAATAAAAATAGTTAAAAGAAACGACACACATTTACGTAAGCCCAGGTGGTCCGCTCGGTTTCCTATATCAGTCCGCAAAGCAGCCTATTAAGAAGACCTTGCACGGATATTTCAGCAGGGGTCTACGGTAAAGCATAAGCCAACAGCAGTAACGCCACGGGTGCAGCGAGCCAGGTCGCGTTATAACGAGAGAAGTCTAGAGCGCCGACGTGTGTGTGCATCTGTCAGGATGGTGGTGAGTGGCGACAAGCGCGCTTACGATGAAGTCCAGCTGCAAGGACGTCCAGTGGAGGGTCTGTTAGACACCGAAGCATCTGTGAGTCTTCTAGGGGCTGGCGGCCCGGAGTTGATCCGGCAACTCGGATTGAGGATGATTCCATCGACAACTACCGTACAAGCAGCCGGAGGCACGAGGCACAAAATCATCGGCAAATTAGACGTCATGGCGAAGTACGCGCACACGGAACGGTCGCTCACGCTATATGTGTGTCCTTCGCTCCAGCAGCCCCTGTATTTGGGCATCGATTTCTGGCGAAAGTTCAAGCTCGCACCACACAGCGTAGGAGCCGAGGCATTGGACGAGGTGGAGTCCGAGTTAATGACGAAGAGTGAACCTGTCGAACCGTACATCCTGGACGGGTCCCAGCAGAGGAGAGTAGACGCGGTGATGGATCAGCTCCGGTCTTACGAGCGCGAAGGCTTCGGAAAAACATCTATGGAGCAGCTCACCATCCAGTTGGTAGCTGGAGCCGTGCCCGTGAAGGAGCGCTTCTATCAGTCTCTCCGGCAGTGCAGCAGTTGCTTTTTGCTGAGGTGGATGAAATGCTGCGACTCGGGGTGATAGAACCCAGCGAGAGTCCGTTGAGTAACCGGATGATCTTGGTGCAGAAACCTGGGAAAAATCGGCTTTCTTTAGACGCTCGAGACGAGTAGACGACACCGTGTACATAAGCAGCGTCGATTTGAAGCATGCATTCTGGCAGATTGAACTCGAGCCGAAGAGTCGGGAGTACACGGCGTTTACAATTCCAGGTCGACCTCTTTATCAGTTTCGGATGATGCCGTTTGGGTTGTGCAACGCGGCGCAGAGATTGTGTCGCCTTATGGACCGCGTGATACCCCAGAGGCTAAGGAGCATGGTCTTTGTGTACTTGGATGATCTACTGGTGATATCCAAAACCTTCGAGGAGCACATGGAGTTGGTGGCAGAAGTGGCCTGAGTTCGGGCAACTTAACAATTGGTTTGAAAAAGTCCCAGTTTTGTTTCAAATATCTGAGGTATCTGGGATACATCATCGTCGGTGGATCGTTACGAACGGATTCGGAAAAGGTGCAGGCGATCCTCCAGATTCCAGTGCCAAAGAGTGTGAGACAGTTAAGGAGTTTCCTGGGCACAGCCGGCTGGTACCGAAGATTCATTCGAGACTTTTCTGGACTATCTGCACCCCTGACGGATTGCTTGAAGGAGAATGCCCGGTTCAAGATGACGGATGAGGCAGTCACGGCATTCCATGCGCCTTAAAACTTCCGGTCCGGGTCCACCCAGATTTTCAAAGGCCGTATTTTATCCAGTGCGATGCGAGCCGTGTAGGGATCGGGGCGGTGTTGTTTCAAAGGGATGAGAAAGGATCCGACAGGCCAATAGCCTTCTTTTCAGCGAAGCTTCGAGGTGCGCAGTTGAATTACAGCGTCACCGAGAAGGAATGATTGGCAGCAGTCAAGGCCGTGCAGAGGTACGTACGTGGAAATGATGCCGTTTACCATCATTACGGATCATGCCAGCTTGCAGTGGCTGATGACACTGAAGGATTTGAGTGGGCGGTAGGCCAGATGGTCCTTGGCTCTGCAATCTTTTCAGTTTTGCGTGAAGCAACGGAAGGGGAAGGACAACGTCGTAGCCGATATGCTGTCTCGACCGTTAGAGCTGGACGAGCTCAATCTTTTTAAATTCGAGAGGACGGCTTTTGAGAGTGACGAGTACCTAGATCGGCTGAAGGTAGTGCAGGAGCAACAGGAACGCTTCCCAGACCTGCGGGTCGAGGAAGGACTCCTGTTCAAACGTATGCAGTTTGCACGTGAAGATAGCGAGGAATTCCAGTGGAAGTTGTGGATTCCCGAGGCCATCACGAGTACTTTCATTCAGCCGGCACACGAAGGAGAAAACCGGATGATATATTTCGCAGTTTGGAGTACCGGAGGTGATACATACCGATAACCGGAAACAGTTCACGTCGAAGGAAAATGCAGCCTTGATGCAGAACCATGGGATAGAGCATCTCAGGACTGTCTATTATTCTCCACAGGCAAACGCCTAATAGCGGGTCAACCAGTTGGTGCTGGCAGCGGTCCGCACGCATGTGACCGAGGATCAGACGACGTGGGATGAAAGGCTGGGCGAAACTCAGACGGCGTTATGCAGTGCAGTCCACAGGAGTGTCGCCGTACTTTGCCATGTTCGGACAGAATATGTTCATGAACGGCGGCGGCTACTCACTGGCGAGGAAGCTTGGCGCACTGGAGGACGCGGTGATAGCACCATTAGCGCTCTCGGAGAGACAACAGTTGTATCGAGCGCGGATACATTAGACGCTGCACAAGGCCTACGAGACGGCGGAAAATCGGTATAACTTAAAGGCACGCGAGAAAAAGTACGTACCTGGACAGAAGATCTTCAAGCGAAACTTCGTGCTAAGCGACTTCAGCCGGAATATCAACGCGAAGTTCTGCAGGAAGTACGTCAAATGGCGGATTTTAAGGCCTATTGGGAAAAGCCTCTACAAACTGGAGACGTTGCAAGGCAGCCCACTTTGGATCTTCCACGCTATGGATCTGAAGCACTGAAGAAAAGGAGTCAGAATGGCCCGGCTAGCTCAGTCGGCAGAGCATGAGACTCTTAATCTCAGGGTGTGGGCGGTGGCCTAAGTTGGCGCCGAGGTACACAGGACTTCTTTCTCTAAACATAAACATTTAAAATAAACGCGCAAACGACACCCACAGCATAATCCACACAGCAGCTGGACAAATTTTGGGGAATCGGCGGAGCCCTACCACCTTATTTGGCCGGCAGCCGCTCAAGGCACAGCAGCTCGATATTAACAGCTTAACAGCGCAGGCCAGCAGTCAGTGCTACCTTTAATTGTCGAACTTCAGCGCAGGCGTGGCCAGCAGGAGCAAGCCACCAGCCAGCAGCTATAAGCCAGCAGCCATCAGCCGCCGCTATAAGCTAGCAGCTATCAGCCTGCTAGAATCTGCCTTGCCCCATTGGAGAGATGAATGCATCTATAGTTACCTGCAGTTAAATTTAAATTAATAGATATAAATTACATGTTAACATAGCAAAGCAAACTTAAAGTTAAATACACACATATGTGTGTGTGTATGTACCTTATTTCCATATTTCCACTCACCTGTCTTAATACTGCTCATCAATACTTCTTGCCAATATGGCCCTTTGACCCCGAGAGAGCTCTGTTAGGGTTAGAGAATCGTCTTGGCCTGAAATGAAAACATTAAAGAACATATTAATAGACATGTTCATCACACACACACACACATATATAAATATTTACATATATATTAATACATATGTATATATATGAAAACAATCAGTAATCCATGGCAGTTCTACGAATCTTCTGGCGGCCAGATTTGATGATGGATTCCGGTAAAACTCGTCGAAATAAGACGAAAAAATTAAATAAAACCTTTTGATTTTCGGCTCGGTTCTCGAGATATTGGGACCGATAAGTTACCGCTTCCCATACAAACTGTTTAACGTGCCAGCTGCTCTTTGCACTGTATTGCCTAGAGCAGTGTTTTAAGGTGTCCGTTTCTACTTCACCGCTTGGCGCGGATATTCAAACCATTTTATTTTATTACATTTCTTGCTAATTTATATATTGTAATCGAATGAATTTACAGATGTTGTTGTTTTTTGTTGTTGGTGTTATTGTTAATGTTATTTTTTCCCTTGTAGGAGACATAAGTGTATGACAAAAAGTGCTGTAGGTAAAATTTTTTTTTTTAAAAATCGCGCGATTTTTCATTATTACGCTGTAGGCCAAACGGTTCAAGATATTGAGATGAAATTTTTACACAACATAGCTGAGACATAATTATCGTGCAATAAGACGGGATTTTTTTGATATCCCCACTGGAAGGGGCTAAAATGGGGGTCAAAGGCCCAAATTACTTAGTACGAAATTTTGTTTTTTTGAGCTATCTTAACCAAACTCACAGATTATGTATTTCTTACTCACTGCTACATCCTGAGAAAATTTGGTCAAGATCAGACCACTATATCATATAGCTGCCATAGGAACAATCAGATGCAAATTAAAACTTTGTATGAAGATCTTTGTTGCTTTTTGAGCTATCTTAACCTTATGGGTTTCGTACTCATTGTAACATTCTGTAAAAATTTGGTCAAGATTGGATTACTATATCGTATAGCTGCCATTGGAACAGTGGCTTTTAATGCTATTAATAAACAATCAAAAGAAGATGGCCTGGGGGAGGGGGGGGGGGTAGTGTTATGTTTCATTAGTGTTGCGACTTTCAAAATCAATTTTCAGTATATGGCTTTGTTACTCGCTCTTGCTGCAATAATCCAATTGCAGCGAAAACTTTAAAGCAGCGAGCAGCGAAAATTTAAATTCTCTATATTATATAAAGTACTATTACTAATATTTTAAGTCCAATTACAGGGAAAAATTGCATTTACACTTCCCGCTTTCTTATTAAAAATGACATAAGGTCCGGCTATAGCTGTGAGAAGTATTCCATATTTTCCCTCCACATTTCTCCCCGAGATTTCAGCGATCGTAGCGAGCCGGGGGTTGGCAAGAGTAGCGATGATTACAGGGCTTGCCCCATGCTTATGCAAAGTAATATTATTTTAAGTCCGATTGCAGGGAATAATTGAATTCACATTCCCCGCTTTCTAATTACAAATGACATAAGGTCCGGCTATAGCTGTATTCCCTATTTTCACTCCACATTTCTCCCCGAGATTTCAGCGAGCGTATCGAGCCGGGGTTTGGCGAGCGAAGCGAGCAGGGGGCAAACCCCTAGTTATCTATATATGGCCTAACCCTTCGTTGTGGACATAATGAGTGAGGTACTGAATCGAGGCCCCTTAATATTTACACATGTACGTAATTTTACGCATCATTATTTTTAATTTTGTTGGAACTATGATTTCAATATTAAACAAAATGCATGCATACAAATGACTTCGTGTAATACCTAGATCACAGAAAACTAGCAAGTCGAGACACTCCGTCTTTCGGAAATCATGACCAGATGGATACTGACTTAATCTTAGTACCCAGCACTGAAAATCGTGTACGCTGACTGAAAACTTCATGTAAAAAACAAAATAATCTTTCTGCTGTGCGATCTCCAGCAAAAATGGCCAACTAAAAGCACGAGCGTTTTTTAACACTGTTTTTTAGCTGCCATTACGCTGTCATTTAGCAACTGATGAGAAAAATATATGTGGCGCTCTAATTTCAGCTGCTGGTCAGCTAAAAGTTATAAGTGAATTATCGAAACAGAAAAATTGAGGAAACTGGAGCAAAATCAAAAAAGGCGCTTGAACAACAAAAACTGGAGCAAAATCAAAAAGGCGCTTGAACAAAAAAAAAAACAAGATCGGCAGACTACGAACCACAACTGAAACTTGTTATTAAATTTTATTTATCTATATATCTTCATTTTTGTAATTTTTAAAATACTTAAAATCCCCTTTTTCCTTTCCTACCATTCAATACACAGATAATCCCTTAGTTACGTTTGTTATACCCTTGCAGAGGATATTATAATTTTGTCACGAAATATGTAAAGGTAAGGTCAGATAAGCTAAATATTTGGTGCAAATCGAACGTCAGCTGTTCAAATAAGCCAAAATTTTGGTTGTCGGTCACACGTTTGGCAAAATCATCGGAAAAGTTGGCAGCGCTGATTTTGCACAAAATCTCTTTGTGTGCTAAAAATGTGTGTAGTGGTCAAACATTTGCGACTAAAATATATTTGAAACAAAATTATAACTAAATGTCTACGTTTGTCAAAAACTTTGATTTGAAGTTATCGTTTAGTGATGGATGGAAGTAAGCAAATTTTTATTCTGAGTTGTGCTGCGACGAGCTGATTCGATATAGCCATGTCCGTCTGTCCGTCTGTCTGTCCGTGTGTCCGTCTGTTTCTATGCAAACTAGTCTCTCAGTTGAAGCTATCGTGATGAAACTTGGTACAGGTCCGTCTTATTGCTGCACGCAGTACATATGTCGGAACCGGCCGGATCGGATAACTATATCATATAGCTGCCATAGGAACGATCGGTCGGAAATAAACATTTTGTATGAAAAACTTTTTTGTTTCTCAAGATATTTCAACCAAATATACACATTGTGTGTTTGATTAAGTTTTAAACAGGCTGACCAAATTTGGTGTAAATCGAACTACGATATCATATAGCTGCCATAGGAACGATCGGTTCGAAAATAACATTGAGTATGAAAAACTTTTTTGTTTCTCGAAATATCTTAACCAAATATACACATTGTGTGTTTGATTAAGTTTTAAACAGGCTGATCAAATTTGGTGTAAATCGGACTACTATATCATATAGCTGTCATAGGAATGATCGGTTCGAAAACAACATTTAGTATGCAAATCTTTTTTGTTTCTCAAAATATCTCAACCAAATATACACATTGTGTGTTTGATTAAGTTTTACACAAGGTGACCAAATTTGGTGTAAGTCGGACTACTATATCATATAGCTGCCATAGGAACGATCGGTTCAAAATCAACATTTATCAAGTTTTGTAAAAAATCTGACGGCTTACACAGGGCACTGCAAGGGTATCCAAACTTTGCCGCGCCAAAGTTAGCTTGCGCTATATTTGTAATTACACTTATAACACTTTAAATTCAGAACATTAACTTAAATTAGCATTATGTATGAGGTGATTCAGATAACTGAGAAAGCAGAACTGCCAACACAACAAATAAAATAAACAAAAGTTGAATGGTAACACTGCTGCTGAAGCCGTTCGTTTTAGTTGGCAACTTTTTCTGAGCATCGCACCACCTTAAAGTTAGTGATGTAAGTCCAAACTGAACATCGACTTAAAAATCGGATTCTGAACATCGCCCATGAAAACATCGATTGATCGATTTTTCAAATACACATAAATACACAGAAAGTGCATGAACACTTAAGCACATAACGCATGTTAACTTAACACGCGATAGGTAACATTATCTAATAATGTTATTTATATAAATATTCGTTAATATAATAACAACTTACCTACTTTGGCATATTTGTAAACTTTTTCAGTGAAATTAAATTTTGCCACCGCGTATTTTGTAGCGTTCGCTAAGGGTTTGCAAAGAGAACGATTTTTCATAAAAATCGATTTATTTAAATCGATTAATCGGCTAAAAATAAATCGAGTTAAAACACTCGAAAATCGCTTGCTCAAAAATCTATGTTTCGATGTTTCGATGTTTTTTTACTTCACTACTTAAAGTCAAAGCAGAAACATTAGTTTGCTTTCCGCCACCTTTGATTTTTTTTGATATGGTGCTGCCAAATAGTCATATTGGGTATTGCAATAACGTTATTGTTGCAGTGAATTTGTTTCACAGGATGTGGTAATGTACGCATATATAAACGTGAATGTGCCCTTGATCGTATATAGACCATATTCTCTTATTGTGTTGACCATTTCTGCAAAAATAAGCATATTTTTCTGGCCCCACTCAGATCGTTCAATTTATCCCCCGGATTTTCTTGCGCTTCGCGGTTTTTGTTTCCTCGAACTTTAATAAACATAAGCAATTGAAATAAACAAAATAAACATAAAATTATATAATTGCACCATTTTCGATACAACTATATCAGCTGTTTTTGTTTCGATTACCTAATTTTTAATCGACTACATTCAGCTTTGCCACATTTTAAGTAAAAATCAAAGCCCATATTGACGCCGTATTGACACCGGAACGCCGTAGCACCGAAATATTTGAGCCCAACTGTCTACATTTTTGTATGGAAGAAACCTACTTGCCGGCGCCAAAGCGGCAATATTTCGTTACGGTGCTATACCGGCAGCAGTGTAAGTACCCTATTAGGACCGATTTCTGATCTTGCCGCGAAAATCTTATTATATTCTAAATATACACGAAGAAAAAAATTAAGTACGAAATGCATCAAAATAAGTATTATATTCTTGATTTAGGCACGAATTACTTGAATTTAAGTGTAAATATCCTTATATTGAGAAAAAGTAAACTTAGGTCAAGTAAAAGTCCAGATATACTAAAAATGAGAACGAATATTCTTAATTTAAGCTCGGAGCCAGGGCTCGAACCCACCAACGGCTACAAAACTCTTATAACAAACTAAAGTATCAATAATAAATAGATATTATCTTAAGTACACAGGATCTTAATTCATGTGCAAGTAAACTTGAACTAAGATCGAAAATTCTCATTTTTAACATTTGGCTTTTTAAATGTAGCTCTAAAATTTTGTGTGTTCACACGGCAACGTTGGCTTTTTAGCGAAAAAAGCCACACAAAAGCCGACCGTCTGAACAGCTTTAGCAATCATACTCAAATATTTGTGCTCTGCTACGAACACTCACAATCACGTGATCATTCCAAAACAAAGCGCCAGGGTGGATACTCTGCTATGAAAAGTTATTTGGCAGTGTCAAATGCATGTGAAAAAAATGCAGTAAGCTACAGTGGAGTAAGCTCGACAGTAGGAGACCCAGTACTTTTTGAGTGAAAAGCGTATAGATTGTTCTTTAATGTTGCGTACCATTCAATAGATGGCGCCACTACGAAGACATAGAGGTCGTTAGCGTGTCTTCTTCTTTCTTTTGCCCGTAACATTGTTAGTTGATTAACTTCCGCTCTTATCATCCGATTTGAATGAAATTTGCTGGACAGGTTTGCTCTATAGTGTTTATCATATGTACAAAAAATCAAGGCGCTAGCATTAAAGGTGAACCGGTAATTCAACAACAAAATTTTGTATTTCAATTTCCGGGTGCGGAGAGGGGCGTGGCAAAAATCTAAAGCAAACTCGATCAATGGGAGATATAGATGTACCTACATGCCAAATTTGGTGTCTCTAGCTCTTATGGTCTCTGAGATCTAGGCGACACAAAAAGGGACAGACAGACAGACAGACAGACAGACAGACGGACGGACATGGCTATATCGACTCGGCTGTTGATGCTGATCAAGAATATATATACTTTATGGGGTCTGCCACGCCTCCTTCTGCCTGTTACGCACATTTTTTTGGACAAACTTAATAGACCCATTTGTACTTTTTCAAAGTACTGGGTCTAAAAATATAGCGCAAGCTAACTTTGGCGCGCCAAAGTTTGGATACCCTTGCAGTGCCCTGTGTAAGCCGACAGACTTTTTCCAAAATTTGTAAAATGTTGATTTTTAACCGATCGTTCCTATGGCAGCTATATGATATAGTAGTCCGATTTACACCAAATTTGATCAGCCTGTTTAGAACTTAATCGAACACACAATGTGTATATTTGGTTGAGATATCTTGAGAAACAAAAAAGTTTTTCATACTAAATGTTTATTTCCCACCGATCGTTCCTATGGCAGCTATATGATATAGTAGTCCGATTTACACCAAATTTGGTCAGCCTGTTTAAAACTTAATCAAACACACAACGTGTGTATTTGGTTGAGATATCTTGAGAAACAAAAAA
Source organism: Drosophila neotestacea (assembly GCA_035044365.1). Classification (NCBI taxonomy): domain Eukaryota; kingdom Metazoa; phylum Arthropoda; class Insecta; order Diptera; family Drosophilidae; genus Drosophila; species Drosophila neotestacea. The sequence goes on from JAWNMD010000544.1 coordinate 12,926, forward strand.
GTTTTTCCAACAAAATGTTTATTTCCAACCAATCGTTCCTATGGCAGCTATATGATATAGTAGTCCGATTTACACCAAATTTGATCAGCCTGTTTAGAACTTAATCAAACACACAATGTGTATATTTGGTTGAGATATCTTGAGAAACAAAAAAGTTTTTCATACTAAATACAGACGGACCTGTACCAAGTTTCATTAAGATAGCTTCAAAACTGACAGACTAGTTTGCATAGAAACAGACAGACAGACGGACAGACAGACGGACATGGCTATATCGACTCAGCTCGTCGCCCTGATCAAGAATATATTCAATGCGTTACACATTTCGTGACAAAATTATAATACCCTCTGCAAGGGTATGAAAAACAACAGCAGCAACCGCTGCCACATCTGCAATAGCAGTAATAATAAAAACAACAACAACAACCACAGCCGATGCAGCAGCAGCAACAATATTAACCAAAAACAACAGCAGCAGCAGCAGCAACAAAAGATATTATTTAATATTAAAAATGAAACTCATGCAAGTGAAATGTTTGAATGATACTGATCCAACTTAAATAAATAAATAAATTAAATATACCCCGCTGATTGGGTTACGCTATTCTGTTTATAATTTATAATTTGAGTGAGAGTTATTCTATTTTGCCAAAAGACTGTGACAGTTCCCATGTGGAGAACAAAATTAGATAAAACAGGTAGTGAGGAAGACATCATTTCAGCTTACAGGGAACAACAAATTACTGAGCAATCAGTAGCTCAGCCAAGTATAGAGCAACCAGTACAGGGTAGCAATCACATTATGGAAGGTTCACAGGAACTGCCAGCAGCGGAAAACACGCTTAACAAAGACGTAAAAGACATGATCGAGATTTTGAAACAGGCAATGCTGTGCCAATCTGAAGTATTGTCAAATCGTTTCGAGAACAGACTCGTACAAATAGTAAGGGATTTTGAAGAGAAAGTTCACAAAATCAATACACCCGAATCAAGTGAAGTAATTCGCTATGAAAAGGTAAAAATAGTTGCAGGAATAGAATGTAAATTGCCATTAGACATGGTAAAATCTTTACCTGAATTTGACGGCAAGCAAAGCGAATATGTCGCTTGGCGTGAAGCAGCGGCGTCTGCATATGAAGTTTTCGAGCCTTTTAACGGCAGTACCAACCACTACTTGACTGTAGGTATTATTAGAAATAAAATTAAAGGAGCAGCAAGTGCAACGCTGACTTCTTATAACACAACGTTGAATTTTCATGCAATCATAGCTAGACTTGATTTTGTTTATGCCGATAAGACACCGATACGTGTCCTTCTTCAAAAACTTGGCACCTTACGACAGGGTGAGCTGTCATTGTTAGAGTATTATGATGAAGTTGAGAAGACTTTGACTCTTCTCACTAACAAAACAATAATGACACATGGCGCTGAACAAGTTGCCATTTTAAATGAACAATTTAGGGAAGACGCACTCCACTCTTTCGTGTCTGGCCTTAAGAAGTCCCTTAAGTCAGCAGTGTTTCCAGCTAAATCAACGGATCTACCATCCGCTTTGTCTATTGCACTGGAAGCAGAGGTTAGCAATGATTATGCACAGTTTGCTGCAAGCTTTGCTAAAACCTCTGAAGATAGGAAAAACCAAAGACCTTTGGATCAAAGGTTACAGCATCGATACCAACAAAATGACAGACAGAATGATTCTGTCCGAACAAAGCTTCCACAGTTTCAGAGAGCCCAAAATCCGAATAATAAGGATAAGGCAGGTCCGTCAGGTAACCAACCCCAAAACAGTTCTCAACCAAGTGTTCAGAGACAACGCTATCAGGGTCGAGATCAACAAACTTGAGCCCCTGAGCCAATGGAAGTTGACCAGTCTCTTTCACGCTTTCGACAACCAACCAATTTTAATAGGGGCCACAATCAGCAAAACGTTAACCACATAGCACAGAATAAACCTATTGATAATACCGATTATCAGTCCGCTGCAGAAGAAGGAGTTCTGGCATTTCAAGATGACGTATCTGTCGATGAATCGGTTAATTTTTTAGGAGTAGGTCCTACCTCCCATACATAGAACGTTATGTATCAGGGCGGTTAATTAGATTATTAATAGACACAGGAGCATCCAAGAACTATATTAAACGTCTGTCCGAGCTAAAACACATTATACCCGTAAAAGAACCTTTCCCGGTTAAGTCCATTCATGGAGCTACACAAATAGTAGAAAAGTGTCCGATTAGCATATTCGATGTAGAATCTTATTTCTTCATCCTGCCTACACTAAATGATTTTGATGGTATAATAGGCCTCGACTTATTAATGGATGCCGATGCAAAACTTGATTTCAGTAAGAATGTAATAATATTCAAAGGTGGCCAAGAGTCACTAAGTTTAAAAAAATGTTACGATGTAAATTTTATACAAATTAATGACGAGGACGTACCCTCGGCCATGAAAGAACCCTTTAATAGTATGATCAAATTAAGATCAAAAGCCTTTGCGGACCCAAATGAGTCCCTACCCTATAATATCAATACTGTAGCTGCCATCAGAACAGATGATGAGCCAGTAAACTCTAAGTTATACCCATATCCAATGGGCGTAGCTGAATTCGTAAATTCAGAAGTTCAACAACTTCTCCACAACGGCATTATACGCCCGTCTAAATCACCATATAATAATCCAATATGGGTGGTGGACAAAAAAGGTGTCGACGAACTCGGCCACAAGAAAAAGAGAATGGTTATTGATTTCAGAAAACTGAACCAAAAAACCGTGAGCGATAAGTACCCTATACCCTCTATCTCGACAATACTGTCAAACATGGGTAAAGCTCAATTTTTTACAACATTGGACCTGAAATCAGGATTCCACCAAATAGAACTTGCAGAAAGAGACAGAGAAAAAACTGCCTTCTCTGTAAACAATGGGAAGTACGAATTTTGTCGACTTCCTTTTGGTCTTAAAAACGCCCCAAGTATATTTCAGAGGGCAATAGACGATGTTCTAAGAGAACAAATCGGGAAAACATGTTACGTCTACGTTGATGACGTAATCATATTCTCCGAAACTAAAGAAAACCATATCAAGGACATTGATTGGGTTCTTAAAAGTCTTTACGACGCTGGCATGAGGATCTCTCAGGAAAAATCCAAGTTTTTTAAGAAAACTGTGGAATATCTGGGATTTGTTGTATCTAGAGGTGGAATACAAACTTCCCCTGATAAAGTACAAGCGATCCAAAATTTTAAGCCACCAACAAACCTATTTGACCTCAGGTCGTTCTTAGGGTTATCAAGCTACTATAGGTGTTTCATAAGAAACTATGCCACTATAGCTAAACCCCTTACAGAATTACTAAAAGGTGACAACGGCAAAGTAAGTGCCCATATGTCAAGAAAGGTCCAAATTAGCCTAACAGCTAAACAACTGGAAACCTTTGATAGACTAAAAAATATCTTAATGTCCGAAGAAGTGATGCTAAGATACCCTAATTTTAAGAAATGCTTTGATCTTACAACTGATGCTTCAGGACATGGCCTTGGAGCTGTGTTATCACAAGAAGGTCGCCTTATAACAATGATCTCAAGAACATTGCGGGATAAAGAAGCAGATTTCGCTGCAAATGAGCGAGAATTGTTGGCTATTGTTTGGGCTCTCAAAAGTCTCCGGAATTACCTGTACGGGGTTAAAGAACTCAATATTTATACTGACCATCAGCCCTTGACCTTCTCAGTATCTGATCGCAATCCAAATGCTAGGATAAAGCGTTGGAAAGCTTTCATTGACGAACATAATGCCAACATGATCTACAAACCTGGCAAGGAAAACTATGTGGCTGACGCACTTTCGCGTCAAAAAATAAATGCCCTAGATTCCAATACCCAATGTTCTGATCTCGCTACAATTCACAGCGAGCAATCCCTGACCTACACAATCGAGACTACAGACAAGCCGGTAAACTGTTTTAGGAATCAGATCATAATTGAAGAAGCAGATTCCTCCTCTGTCAGAACGTTTTTGCTATTTCAAAATAAGGCAAGACACGTCATTCGAGTCTCTGATCGCAACACTCTCTTGCAAACACTACAAGACGTAGTGAATGTAGGAGTCGTGAACGCAGTTCATTGTGAACTGCCAATACTAGCGTTCATCCAACATAACCTGATTGAACTTTTTCCGTCAACTATATTCAGATACTCTAAGTACCTAGTTAACGATATCACAGACAAAACAGAACAAAGAGAGATAGTGACCGCCGAGCATAACAGGGCTCACCGGGCAGCGCAAGAAAACACAAAGCAAATAATGCGTGACTATTTCTTTCCCAATATGAGCAAACTAGCAACAGAAATCGTTGCCAATTGTAGAGTTTGTTCAATGGCTAAATACGACCGACATCCGAAAAAACAGATGTTGGGAGAAACACCGATACCTACATATTCAGGAGAAATTTTACACGTAGATGTATTTTCGACAGATCAAAAATACTTTCTCACGTGTGTCGATAAATTCTCTAAGTTTGCTGTGGTTCAGCCAATCTGTTCAAGAGCAATTGTCGACATTAAAAACCCCATATTACAACTTATAAACATTTTTCCTAATATTAAAACCTTTTACTGTGACAATGAAAGATCCCTAAATTCAGAAACCATTAAATCCATTTTGATAAATTTCGACATTCAAATCGCAAACGCACCCCCTTCACACAGTGTTTCCAATGGTCAAGTCGAGAGATTTCATAGCACGTTAGCGGAAATTGCGCGTTGCATGAAACTCAGTAAACGGATCAGCGAAACTGTCGACCTAATTACACTTTCAACCATAGAATACAATAGAACGATTCACTCAGTAACCAATAAAAAACCAATTGAAATAATTCATTCTAATACTATTGAAACAGGTATACAGGTCAGAGATAGAATCGAAAAGGCCCAAAACAAAAAAATAGAACAAGAAAATAGGAACAGAGAAAACAAAGAATATCAGGTTGGAGAAAGAGTATGGGTAAAGTCGAACAAACGCCTAGAGAACAAGTTGACCCCACTATGCATAGAAGGCATAGTAGAAGCAGATCTAGGATCGACAGTTCTTATAAAAGGGAGTGTGGTCCACAAGGACAATCTTAGGAAGTAAAAACTAGACAGTAATTCAACTTTTATCTTTCACTTATTTTATTTTATCATCATTGCTATTGGCACTCCTGTCAACCCGTATGAACGCTACCGTAAAACTGACAAACTACACCTCTTCAAGTTACATTCCAATATCGGACGGAGACGTTACTCTTTGGGACGAATACGGATACTTGGGACACACAACGAACGTGACATCATACGAGACCTACGTAGACGAGACTAGAAAGAGCTTGAACTTGTTCAACCAAGACCATGAAAAGAAATTATTGAATACCGACCTCACACATATTGAAACACTAATTGAGACTTTAAAAGTAAATCATAGACACTCTCGTAGCATAAACATGTTAGGCACAGCCCTTAAGGTAATAGCAGGTACACCCGACTTTGAAGATTGGGAACAGATGAAATTTAGACAAGCACAACTGATAGATTCTGAAGGTAGACAAATAGAGATCAATACAAAAGTTCAGAGAAGACTAAGCGAACTGACTAGGACTTTAAACACAGGGCACAAGACAGACGGAACTAACATGGACCACTTGTACGAAACAATTTTGGCAAAAAATAGAATAATAATTACAGATTTAGAAAATTTAATCCTTTCAATTACTTTAGCGAAAATAAACCTAATCAGTCCGGTAATGCTAGATAATGTTGATGTTAAGGAGATGTCATTCAAACATTTTGCAAATGTCAGTATAGCAGATGTATTAAGCGTAGCCAGCGTCAAAGCTTTTCAAAGCAGAGACATTTTATATTTTTTAATCAAATATCCTATTCCTAACTTAGTTTGTAAAAAAATTATTATTTTTCCTGTAAAACAGCAAAATAGAATTCTAGATTTCGAAAACACCAATATTGTTGCTGACTGCGGAACAAATATATTTGCTGTCAGTGGATGCGATGTGGCGGTTGGTTCTACGTTCTGCAAGAGGAATAAAACTTCAAGCTGCGCACAACAACTGCTAACGGGAACCCTCGCACAATGCAGCACTCGTCCCGGTCACCTCGACAAGTTGACAGTGGTTGACGACGGCGCAATTATCATCAACGACGCAGCTGCAAACATCTCGGATCACGTGAATTTCTACCAGTCGATCGGCGGTACCTACTTACTAACATTTGATGACAATATCTGGATTAACGACACCCTATTCAAAAACAATTACGGTGTTCTTAGAAGGAAGCCAGTGGTACAGGCCATCGCACAAATCAACATAACTAAATATCAGGAACACCTCAGTCTACCCTTTCTACATGAATTGAGCCTGATAAATCTTCAACACATCAGTCAACTGCGATCCCGACTATTGTCAGGCTCCATAGTAAGCAGCGGCAGTGTTCTGGTCATCGTCATCATTACTATGCTCATCGCCTACAAAGTCCGACAGCGAAACAAACTCCAGAAGCGATCTACAATGCTATCGAGCCTACGTGCAGCCATTGGGAAACCCGAGGACGCGCTTCACTTAGCTGAGGGAGGAGTTAAGCATATCTAGGGCAACCGGATGCCGTCGCGACTTTGTTGCGACACTTTGCCGACACTGCATTGACGGTCGGTCAGCATAGCATGGAAATATGATTCCTTTGCTATGTGCGCTGAGTGACCGCTGAAGAACGGCTCGAGGCGCAGTGTCAGCATTCTGCCGTCATCGCTGCTATGCAGCCGCGGCTTATTGTTAGCTTAAGAATTCTTGTAGATTCAGTTTTATACATACCCGCTTAGCAATCAGTTGATTGCAAGTTAATTAATAAATAAAGCAATAAAGAATTATTATACCGAAAATAATATTCTGTTATCTATTGACTATACTTATTCTTAATTTATATATACTTTATGGGGTCTGCCACGCCTCCTTTTGCCTGTTACGCACATTTTTTTTTGGCACATCCGGCAGTCAGGTGCAATAGCCCCAATATTGCTAAGCTCAGCGTCTGGATATTTTCCCGCACTGGAGGAAGTCAGGTGCTCCAGAAACATCGCTGCAACAGCCGCTGCTGACGCCGTTGCCTCTGCCAACGTCGCCGTCGACACACACAGCTCTCATTAGGGTTTCTTTAGCTTAGTTTAATGAGTCTAAAATTTGTAATCAAACCATAAAGTCCAATTGGACTAATAAAGTTTAAATTTTCTTATACCCAAAACAATAAAAGGATTTAACTAGCGCCCGAGCAGGGACCAGTGAAATAAACGATAAAGCAAAACCGTCTTTAAGTTTCCGGTTCGCGACGGGTTAAGTCCGACAGTTGCCAACCGCCCACTGGCCTAGTAAAGTGTTGAATAGACTCCCTCGCGTTAATTCGTGTGGTCAATACTAACTAACTGACAGGAACTTAATTGTTCCATCAGCAAAGCAGTGAATCTTAAGTGATTACTCGTACTTACTAGTACTTACTCGTGGACTACAGTTCTGTAAGATCCGTTCGCAGAACAACCTCAACGTGTTCTAGTCGCAGGACCCCCAGTAGATCAATCAAAAAGGATGAAATCCGGACAGTCGGGAGGAGTAGCCATATCAATAACCCTAATGTAAGATAGTGCTTAAGAACTAAAATAAAAAAATATATATATATTAAACGAAAACATACATACAAACATACATTGAAATCGAAAAAAGAAAAACCAAACACATTTTTAAAAAACACATTACAATAAATTTATTCCTGAATAAAGCTCGCCAAGGCGAAGAAATAAAAAACATATAAAACTTTGTAAAACGATAACAGATTAAACTTAACTACTCTAAGAGTAGTATAATTAATTCCAATCTTGCGATTCCCAAGGGACCCTCCAAGGTAGAAGGAAAAAACCAGCCACTGGTTTTAATAAATCTAATTGTATCTTTAAGTTCTAATATTAAGCATAAAACAATCTCTTCAAGCTAATTGCCAAACCTATTCTCTTACCAAAAAATATCTCTTGTAACAAAATTATCATCCCCTTGAGTTATCTATAATTTTACAACTTCGTACCCCAATTTAAAAATTAATGGTTAACGAAAACAATTTACTTCCACTTCCTGTTTTGAACCAGGACGACGTATGCGTCGAACAACAAGCGCGACAACAACAAAGACAGGCTCAAAGACAAATAGAACACCAACAGAATAGAGGTATTGCGACTATAGAACAAGTGACTGCATTAGTCAGCACAACAGATCCCACGTATAGTGCAAGCTATAAACAACCCAGAGCAGGAGCAGGTAATAGACGAAGACTACCGTGGAAATTTGATAAGATATTTTGGCATACTCCATGTAGTTAGAAATAAGATCATAGGCAATGCTGACACAGCACTAGAATCATATAGTGTTCAATTAAATTGGAGGGCAATATCAAAGTGTTTAACTATGCATTATGGGGACAAACGTGATCTTGGTACCCTTCAATATCAAATGACTATGTTATCGCAAGGTATTAACCAATCGGTCAAAGAATTCCACCAGACGGTATACAAACACCTGTCTCTCCTTTTGAATAAGGTGAATTGTATGGATTTGGGCGAAGAAGCTCACCGACTTCTAAGGAAGATGTACCGCCACAAAGCCCTTGATACATTCGTGTGTGGCATACGCGGAGATCTTGCTTGTATTTTAGGTGCACAAGTGCCACCAGATCTTCCTTCGGCATTAAAAATATGCTTAAAAATGGAAAATCAAAAATATCGATCCATGCATACAATAACCTTAGGACAACCCAATAGCAGAAATGCTAATGTCAAACCAACACCAGCTTATTAACTCAAGTTTTCGACAGCCACCGCAGGCTCTCCCCAGAAATCGTCCGTTCCAATATCAACAAGCTCCACAGCAACAAAACTACACTAACTTTGGACAGCAACGACAAATCGCTGCACCGCTGCAATACGATCCCAACCAATATAGACAGCAACCGTTTACACCACCCAGGCCAACTGCGCCAAAACCGTTACCAAAACCAGAACCCATGGACGTAGATCGGAGCATTAGGTCAAGAATGGTAGATTATATGAATCGACCAGTGTTCGAATTAGGGAAAAGACCTCCCGGCCCAATGCCCGATACGCAAAAAAGACAGAGAATCTTCAATATACAAACAAACAAAAATGGACAGAACGAAATGCAACCCGCTGATACGTACGCAACTATGGCAGAGTACGAGGAAGCAATTGCTGACCAGATAGATGAAGAAACTCGAGACGAGAACTTGGACGAATACCTTGACAGCTACGACAACGAAGAAACGGAACACTATGACAACTCTGGAATGCATTTTTTAGAATAGAGCATTCCTCGCTTCCATACTTTGAATGCAAGCTGAGGAATGGAACAACATTAAAAATATTAATATTAATAGATACAGGTTCAAATAGGAATTTATATTCATTTTAAATACGTCACCAATCCGATACCGAACCAAAAACCTTTAAACGCTGTGTCTATAGGAGGCAGTGTTCCTGTCACTCACCATAAAATAGCTAACCTCTTCAATCATCCCGACATTAACGTCAAGTTCTTTTTGTTGCCGACTTTAAAGTAATTTGTTGCCATTCTGGGCAACGATAGCTTAAAAGAGCTAGCAGCTGAAATAAAAATCAGCATAAAAATAATGACAATAAAGAACAAAACTAACGTTCCCATAAAAGAAAAGAAATTTGAGCCAGTAAATACCATAGTACCAATAATCGAGCATTTGACTAAATTCCAAAGTGACAGATTAAACAAGCTTCTTCAAGTATATCCAAAATTATTCGCAGAACCAAACCAAAAACTGACCTACACAACTAATGTGAGGGCAGAAATACGAACTTCTTCGGATACACCAGTGTGTTCTAAGTTCTATCAATATCCAAAGAGCTTGAAAGATGAGGTAAATAAGTAGGTCTCTGAACTTTTTAATGATGGAATAATCAGACCATCAAGGTCTCCATACAACTCACCAGTATGGATAGTTCCGAAAAAAGCAGACGCCTCAGGGGTACAAAAATATCGCATGGTTATAGATTACAGGAAATTAAACAAAGACGCAATCCTAGAAATAAATGAGCTGCTTTTCAAACTAGAAAACAATAAAGTATTCTCGGTATTAGACCTTAAAAGTGAGTTCCACCAAATACCACTGAAAACGTCCGACATAGAAAAAACCGACTTCTCCGTGAATAACGGAAAATATGAGTTTACACGACTCCCATTCGGACTAAAGAACGCGCCAGCAATTTTCCAGCGCGCTTTAGATGACATACTTCATGAACATATTGGTACAATATGCTTCATCTACATTGATGACATCATCATATTCAGTAAAGATGATGAATCACACTTTAAAAATCTGGACATCATTTTTCGAACCTTGCAAGAAGCCAACATGAAATGCCGGTTTTACAAATGTGAGTTTCTTAAAAACAAAGTCGAATTTCTTGGCTTTGTTGTATCTGACAAGGGTATTGAAGCTAACCCAGATAAAGTCTCTGCTATAGCTCAATATCCTATTCCGAAGACCCTCAAGGATTTAAGATCTTTTTTGGGGCTCTCAGGATATAACAGGAGATTTATCGTAAATTACGCCAAGCTTGCCAAGCCCCTTACCTCGCTTTTAAGAGGGGAAGACGGGCGAGTGTCCAAGAAAATGTCCTCAAAAAATCAATTTCGCTTGACAACCAAGCACTAGAAGCGTTCAAGAAGCTCAAAAGTAGTTTAATTTCTAAAGATATAATACTCCGCTACCCAGATTTCGAAAAGGAGTTTCACTTGACAACCGATGCGTCCAATTATGCAATAGGCGGAATTTTATCGCAAGATAACAAACCTATCTCATTTCTCTCAAGAACCCTATCCAAGGCAGAAGAGAATTACGCCGCTAACGAAAAAGAGATGTTAGCCATCATTTGGGCCCTAAAAAGCTTAAAAAATTACCTTTACGGTAAATCTAAAGTCAAAATATTTACGGACCACCAGCCTTTGACTCATTCTCTGAGTAGCTGGAACGTAAATGCAAGAATTAAAAGGTGGAAGTCTTATTTGGAGGATTACGATTATGAAATATTCTATAAACCGGGAAAAGAAAATGTGGTAGCCGATGCGCTATCTCGAATACCACCTACAGGGCAAATTAACTCAATAGCCTCAACGCAACACAGCGATGAGAGCTCAGACGAGAATTTGATACCAAGTATGGAAGTCCCTATCAACGCCTTTAGGAATCAAATTTTCTTTCACAAAGCAGAGTTTTCCGACTACAGGTTCAGCATACCATTTCCAAGTTTCCATAGACACGACATTTACAGACAGCAGTATAATTCAAATGATTTATTATCTGATTTGAAAAAACATCTTAATCCCTCAATAATCAATGGTATCTGTACGACAGAAGATATAATGTGGGGAATTCAACAATTATATCCAAGTCATTTTAAGAACTACAAAGTACGTTTCACCCAGACCCAGGTAAAAGACCTGACCAGCACAACAGACCAGGAAGAGCAGATCCTCAAGACTCACAACAGAGCCCACAGAAATGCTTTATAAAACAAAATTTAATTATCTGAAGAATTCTATTTTCCAAAAATAAAACAGTAAATCGCAAATATAGTTAAACAGTGCAAAATTTGTATAGAACCGAAATATGACCGGCACCCACCTAACCCAGAGATAAGGAAAATCCCATACCAGAATACCCCGGACATGTAATTCACATCGACATCTACTCAACGGAAAGACAACTCGTACTTACAGCAATAGACAAATTTTCCAAACTAGCGAAAGCTCAAATCATAAAATCAAAAGCAATAGAATTTATTGGAACCCCACTACGCGAGATAGTGTTTTATTTTGGTGTACCGAAATTTATAGTAATAAACAATGAGAAATCTTTGAACTCCGAACCGATACGATTTATGTTAGTAGACCAATTAGGAATAGAAATCTACACGACACCCCCTAACAGGAGTACAGTTAACGGACAGCTAGAACGATTTCATTCAACACTCTCTGAAATAATGAGATGTTTGAAAAGAGATCAAACCCGTCGGAACTTTGAAGAACTTCTAGATAGATCCGTTTAAAAGTACAATTACTCAATTTATTCGGTAACGAAGAAAACGCCACTGGAAGTTTTGGTCACCACGGACCCGACAAAGTACGAACAGGCAAGACTAGATAACATAGAACAACTAAGACGCAAACAAACCGATGACTTAGTGGACCATAATAGCAGGAAAAAACCCATTCGAACTTACGATGTAGGTGAAGAAATATTCGTAAAAATAAATACAAGATTAGGTTCGAAACTGTCCGATCGATTTAAAAAGGGAACAGTAAAAGAGGACAGAAACACCACAATACTAACAGAATCAGGACGCACAGTACACAAAAGCCATATTAAATCCTAAGTTCAATTTCAGGATGTTGATATGCTTGGCCAACGGGACTATGACAATAACTAACTATACTGATGCACAGACTGTGACAATTTACAGAGGAATCGGGAAAATTCGTTCCAACGACACTAAAATATTACACATCATCAACTAGGAACAAATTCGGGACGCTCTCAATATCTTACAAATGCTCACAGAGAATGACCTTAAATATAACAATTTATATCACACCATGCAGCACGAAATAGCCCAAACATTTGTAATTTTCAAAACCATTCCTACATTACACTTAAGAAAAAGTAGGGCAATCGATATTCTGGGTACTGCTTTGTCGCAGGCAGCCCAGACGACTTAATTCTTGTAACAGATAGTATAAACAAGCTAACCATTAACAACAACAAACAAATTATAATCAATAGACAATTAGAAGACAGGTTAAATAAGTTGACTAAAATTTCAAACGACCTTACAAACTCAATTAAAAAAGATTCACTTTTGAGCGACGAGTTGGCCATTAGTTTTCAAAACCAGGTTCGTCTCATTAAAGAAGAAGTAGTCAATATAAAATACACCATTCAATGGGCGAAACTAAACATGATCAATACATTTTTATTAAGCGAAAAAGAAATTAACGTAATAAATAATCAATTTAAAAATGGCCACATGCCGCCGACTACTGAAGATATGCTAGAATTCTCAGATTCTCCATTTTGCACAATGGAACTACACTCATTTACCTTATCAAGATACCGAATGTAGAACCAACAACTTTTCAAAATTATATGATAAAACCGATAATAAAATCCAATAGCATCGTTAATCTTCCGGTTAACGAAATTTTTGAAAACAATAATAAAAATATAGTATTTGGTTAAGAGATCAGTGTAAGAATTTTTATAACATTAAAATTTGTAATAGAAATAAGCTAGAAGACCTAAGTGAGGATAGTTGTTTACCTAAGCTACTTATGGGAGAGCAAGCAACGTGTGGATTTACGAATGCCGACTATATATCCAATCTGGAGGAGATCGACGATGGCATCATCCTAGTAAACAACTTCAATGGCGCCGTAACTGGAAAAGACAAAGCAAAGAAGATAAAAGGAACGTTCCTAATCAGCTTTTGGAACGAGACAATCTCAATCTACAGCAAGGAGTTCAGCAATGCGGAGATGACAATAGCTGAACCGGGAACACCACCTATTCAGCTAGCTCCGGTGGAAATTGAAAGCTTGAGAATTTTATCATTGGAAGCGTTGGAAGGGCTCCACCTGGACAATACAGAGAAACTGCAAAAGCTAAAAACAGACTCAACTATAAACAGGATCGCACTCTTCGCTGCAATGGCATCCCTAGCCATTTTAACATTTACCCTTCACTGGTGCAGGAAGAGGACAATAAACATACAACTGGGAAACATCCATTCAGAGGTTGCCCGGGTAGCACCAATAAATCTGCAGCTCGGGAGCATCAATCCAGAGCTCCCCAAGGTAGCACAAAGAAATCTACAACTCGGGAACATCGATCCAGAGGTTACCAAGGTAACGACAAGTACCACATATCACCCATCAAGCATGCAGTTCAACAACATACCATTCTTCTGATTACACTTGAGGACAAGTGTAAATTTGAGGGGGAAGAGTTAAGAACAAAAATATTAAAAGTCTTCAAAACTACAATTGCAACAACATCCGGCAGTCAGGTGCAGTAGCCCCAATATTGCTAAGCTCAGCGTCTGGATAACTTCCCGCACGCGCAACCCAAAAACCAAACTTCCCGCACGAGCACTCCAAATGCCAGAATTCCAGGAACATTGGGCAATAGAAAATTTACATTTCCACAGCTCGTTCTTTTAAAGTTTTCGCTGCAATTGGACTTTGGAAGAAAAAAACATTTGGCGAAAAAAAGTCAAATTTGGCGGGAAAAAGGCCAGATTTGGCGGGAAAGGGTCAGATTGGTCGAGTAAAATCATTCTGTGCATTTGGCTGAGATAGCTTAGAAAAAAACAAAGCTCTTCAAAGTATGAGTTGGGTCTATAAGCATTATCAGTACTTTTTAATTAGCATTGAAAAAAGTAGTGGTAATTAAATTTCATTTCACTAGCATTGAAAAAAGTAGTGCTAGTGAAAATCTCATTTCATTTAATAAACCAGAGATTCAATCCCTATATTAGAAAATACTAGAAAAGAATTGACAAAGAACAAATTTGGAATAGCCGATCATTACTATTTCAATGAACGGCTGTATGATTGATACGATATATACGATGATGATCGTAAAATCGCAGACTTAATTAATAACAATTTAAAACGGCTTCAGACGTTTCTGAGAAACAGTTGCACGATTAGCTACTGCCGGTACTGATGAGTGCATCATCAGGAAAAATAAAATAGAATATTTTTGGAAAAGGATATTCGAGAGGATACAGGAGCTAGCCATGGCGGATCAAGAAGAAATCTTTTGCAATGATGACGTCATAGATTTAGCATATGACGTTGCGAATTTAACAAAAAGTTTAGAAGCCAAAATTAAAGAAGACGAGGATATAGATGACGATGGTCAAAAACTCGAGGAAATAGAAGGCGAGGAAATAGAAGACGAGGCCGAAGAAGACGAGAAAATAGATGACGAAGGCTAAGAAGACGAGGAAATATAAGACGACGACAAAGAAAAGAAAAAGAGAGAAATCTGCGAAAAACATTTTACAGATTTACACAAAAAGACAACTGTGGTAGACTTATTGTAAAAATCCCATTAATAATAGATAAAAATTTGGGGAACTCAAAGGCGCAAGCACTGGCGCGATTCCACAATTTAGATGTAGAATATAAAAAAGACCTCAGAAACAAAGTTAAAATCATGCCGATTTTAGAAAGAGATGAAATTGAGGCGCGTTTTATTCCCGCGGCAGGACCTCACCTTGAAGGTATCTGGGAAGCTGGGGTAAAATGGAAAAGGGAATCGCAAAATATCGAGAAAGGGCAGATAGCATCATTAAAATCTGAGAACTGCCACCTTGCAAGTTGGCCTCTAGGAAAAATTGAAGAGGTTAATAAAAGTAAAGATGAAAAAGTGAGAGTAGCAAAAATTAGAGTTCAAGAAGGTTAAGTTACACGAATAATTAACAAAATATATCTTCTAATTGCTATCAATGAATCTGAAGATTACACTGAAAAGAAATTCACGCTTTTCAGACGTCTAAAGCCAGGAGTCATGTTAGCTATTCTGATGCTGTTTTGCCAGCTGCCAAATGCAACTTCAGTAGCCAAGGAAAAGAAGAAATGGGTAATCGAAAGCATAAACAGCACAGCTTCGATATATTTAGATGCGATAGGTGAAATAGAAATTATAACGACTTCTTGGGATTTAGTTTTGTTTTTTGACATGGACACATATTTTGCTATGCTAGAAAGCAGTACAAGTTTAATAATAACAATAAGTTATTTATGGCACACACCTCCCCAAGAATGAAACGTGCAAACTTTGAATTTATGGGCTCAATATATCATATGATCTGTAAAGTAGTTTTCAACCGGTTTACAGATCTCAGTCCGATTAAGTTCACAATTCACAAGAAATTTGTAAATATACTGGACGGGAAAGGGAAAGGCGGGAAATGTTCGACTGTGTGGGCATAAAATAAATACCTGCACCAATATTCATTTCTAACTACAACCACACTATCACGTGGGACTTCTCTACGGAGCTCGTAGCTGCACAGGGTATCAACCGGCGCTGCACGGACTGTCCGTTAGGGTCGCTATCTACTGTTATTTGACGGGATTGTTCACGCGGCCAACAGGACTCTACCCTCATTGTTTAACTACTACTAGTGGTTAGTATTATTGGGTTACGGGTTGCCGGGATTGCTCACACGGCCAATGGGAATCTATCCTCGTTGTTTAACTACGGTTAATGGTTAAGGAAATAAAAATCAGATTGGTTCGGTTTAGTTGCGTAGTTTATTTTTAGATTGTTAATTATTCTAGTTATTCTAACTACTTGCACTACCCTGCTGCACTGTCCTCAGGAGCCCTAATGCTCCGCCTGCTCACGCTCTACTTACTTATTTTCTTTTGCCAGACGCGCCAATTTACAAGTCTGTCCTTTCTTAATTCCGATCGCTGACTCCTGAGCCCTTCGTTCGGCGGGTACGCGCTGGCGTCAGTTGCACAATTTCATCACAGAGCTTTCGCTCTTCACCTCGGAGCTTTCGCTCTCTCTCCACGAGGTGAAGCCGCGCTCTACTCTGCAGTGTTGTGCAAGCGATCACTGGCGCGCTCTTGACCGCCAATAGCGGCTGTTATGTTTAAATTTAAATTCCTACGCTATCTATTCCATGCTAGTTCTACATGTTATAATGTGCGGCGATTACCATAGATGTCGCCTCACACCCCTCTATCTTCCAACGGGACCACCAAATATTTCTGAGCTTTGTGTCTTCCTTTTTCTAGTTTTTTTTTGTTTTTATTAAATAAAATCTTTTTTTTTTTACAACTAGGCTTCAATGCCAAGAAACTTATAACTAAAATAACAATCACAAATGGCTCCATTGCAATAATACTTATACAACAAAAAAACAAACAATAATGGCTCCATTGCCTGAATACTAATCAAAATAATAAAAAAAACAGTAATAATGGCCCCATTGCCTTTCGCCGCGGCGTACGCTCCTTGCGCTTGCGCTTCGTGCGCTTCATCCAGACTCCATTTATACCCTCACGTTATTCGCGCGAGTTACCATCTCAGCCCCCTCTGAGATCTCACAGAAGCCGCCACGCAGAAACGCTCGGTAAGCGTTTCTCGATCGTGTGGGCGACACTGTCCGTCGCTGACTTTACTTTGTTGCGAAACCGCAACATCAGCAACGGACAGGATGTTGCGAAATGGAATAGACACTTGATATCGTCAGCTTGGTTTAGGGCTATATAAGTTAACACGAGTTGCCAAACAGTTGACTCAGGTTGCCTAACAGCATGTCATTGACCAGATCGGTCAGCGTCCGCAGCTTATGCAACGGGAGCCGCAGTAGGTCAGCGTCCGCAGCTTGTGCAACGTGAGTCGCAGCAGGTCAGCGTCCGCAGCTTGGGCAATGCCCCGTCGTCTGCGGAACTTCAGCGAACTCCGTGGGATCGCTGAATCAGCATATTTAGGGTACTAGGGCTAGCTTACATTCTAAGTTCAATTTGTAATTAACATAGTATATCAATCAGCATATTTAGGGTACTAGGGCTAGCTTACATTCTAGGTTCAATTTGTAATTAACATAGTTCAATTTCAGCAATAAAACTTATTAGTTCGGTAAACGGAAAAGTGTTTGTGTTTGAACTCCAGGATAAGACCCTTCCTGTAAGCTGGCGCCCAGAACTTCAACAACCCGGAGCAGAATCCCAACAAAAGCGGAATATAAGCAACCTGGAGCAGCAAGCTGACACCACAACTCCACGATTTATATTTTAAATCAACAAAATCATGTAAGTGGAATGTTCATAAGCGACAACTAAAATAAAAAAAGTAACGTAAAAAGTTTAAATAAAAATTTCAATCGAAATAAAATATTTTTGTGAAAAGAATAAAAACTAAAACAAAAAATTTTTTTTTACTGAAATTTGATATTCAAAGTAAATAAACCATTTATTATTCCAACATTTTAAGTGTGTAAAGATTTATGAGTGATAGTGACTTAGAGGAGTTACTACAAAAGTTCCAAAAACTTGAAGGACCTGATTTACAAGTAGAACAGGGTAGGAGTGAACAGAACCAAACAAACATGTCTGCGATAACCCAAGAACAGCTTAAGGGCATAGTAGAAGGCGCTGTGTCAAGCGCATTGGCAATACAAGAAAGAAGATTTGAGGAAAAGATACAGGATATCAGGCAGAATTTAAGTAAGACGAATATCAGTACCCCTGAAGTAGTAACTTATAACGATGCTGAAATAAGGCTAACCAACCTCAGCTGCAATGAAACATTAGACATTATCAAGTCCCTCCCAGACTTTGAGGGTAAGCACGAGACATATGTCTCGTGGAGAAAAGCAGCGCATATCGCGTATAAGGTGTTTGAGAAGTACGATGGTACCTCAAAACACTACCAGGTCTTGGGGATACTTAGAAACAAAATCAAGGGTCCAGCAGACATGACTCTCTCATCCTTCGATACGCCCCTTAATTTTAAGGCCATAATAAACCGGCTTGACTTTACTTACGCTGACAAGCGTCCCAATCGAACAAGAGATGTCAACTCTCCGTCAGGGTAATATGTCACTACTCCAGTATTATGACGAAGTAGAGAAGAAGTTGACTCTTCTAATTAACAAGACAATAATGACTTACGACACGACAGTGGCCGCGTCATTAAATGAAAAGTACAGGGCAGACGCTCTATGAGTTTTCATTTCTGGGATTAGAAAGTCGTTAAGCGACGTTCTTTTCTCAGCGAGACCGTCAGATCTTCCAACCGCTCTGGCATTGGCACTAGAGGTTGAATCAAACCATGAAAGATTTGTGTTTGCCAGCAATTTCGCCCGAAGTGTCGAAGACAGAGCACAAAAAAACGAACAAAGACAACAAGTTAAGGACAGAAATTCAACGCCCGAAAATAGACACACCCAGGGAGGAAAAAATCCGTATTTTGCTAGAAAGCAACCGGTACCCCCAATTCAAGACCAGGTTCAGCCAATGGACGTGGATAGTTTATCCCGTTTCAGACAAAACACTCAGTTCCAACAGAACCAACCTGTACGACAAAGCCAACAAGACACTTACAATAACTTTGGACAGGCGAATAAACGACCAAACAGTGGAACCGCAAGATTCACTGGACCCAAACAACAGAGAGTCAATCATTTGGCTGTGGACGAAGACACAACTAACAAAGAAGACGAGTACGGTGAGGTAGTCGAACGAGAAACAGAAGACATAGACGACGACACCGCCGACTACGACGAGATAAATTTTTTAGGCACAACTCCCTGCTGCCGTTTATTAAAAGAAAAATAGCAGGGAGAACAGTAAAATTGTTAATCGACACAGGGGCCTCCAAAAATTACATTAAACCATTAAAGGAACTACAAAACGTGGTCCCCGGTCAGTCAGTCATTCCAAGTAAAATCAATTCATGGCAATAATGGCATTAACAAAAAGTGCATTATGCACCTCTTCAACACGAACGCGACATTTTTTATTCTTCCAAACTTAACAACATTCGACGGAATAATCGGACTGGACCTACTTAAACAGACTGACGGCGAACTAAGTTTTAAAAATAAACTACTAACAAAAACAGCGGTACGGAACAGATTAAATTCCTAAAATGTTCAAGTGTAAATTTCACAAAGGTAGAAGAGATAGAGGTTCCTCAAGAGATACCAACAAAATTTCGGGTTATGCTAAGAGACCGAATAGGTGTCTTTGCAGAACCAAATGAAGCATTGCCATATAATACCAATATAATCGGCACTATTCGGACAATAAACGAACACCCAATATATTCCAAATTATACCCGTATCCGATGGGTGTCTCCGATTTTGTAAATGCGGAAACACAAGCCATGCTAAAGGATGGTATAATCAAAAACGTCTAGTAATAGACTTCTGGAAACTAAATATGAAAACAATCGACGACAAATACCCTATTCCCAATATAGTCTCCATACTATCAAACTTGGGAAAGTCTAAATTCTTTACGACACTGGTTTTCACCAGATCCTTCTTGCAGAGAAAGATAGAGAAAAAACGGCTTTCTCTGTAGGGAACGGAAAGTATGAATTTTGCAGACTTCCGT
Source organism: Drosophila neotestacea (assembly GCA_035044365.1). Classification (NCBI taxonomy): domain Eukaryota; kingdom Metazoa; phylum Arthropoda; class Insecta; order Diptera; family Drosophilidae; genus Drosophila; species Drosophila neotestacea. Next base: position 33,205 of record JAWNMD010000544.1, read on the forward strand.
TTGGTTTGAAAAATGCCCCTAGTATTTTCCAAAGAGCTATTGATGATGTGCTCAGGGAACAAATTGGAAAGTCATGCTACGTTTATGTGGATGATGTTATCATCTTCTCAGAAAGCATGGAAGACCATGTAAGACACATCGCATGGGTATTGGAAAAGCTCTATGATGCAAACATGAGGGTATCGCGGGAAAAATCAAATTTTTTCAAGGAAAAAGTAGAGTATCTTGGATTTGTAGTCTCCCGAGGAGGTATTACAACAAATCCCAGTAAAGTCGAAGCTATTCATAAATTCGAGCAACCAACTACACTGTTCCAGGTATGATAATTTTTGGGTCTAGCAAGCTATTACAAATGCTTTATCAAAGATTTTGCATCTATCGCAAAACCGATAACCGAAATACTGAAAGGTGACAATGGCAAAGTCAGCGCTAACCAATCAAAGAAAATACCCGTGAACCTTAATGAAAAACAACTTCAGACATTTAATTTAAGATGTAATGTTACTTTACCCGGACTATCAAAAGCCATTTGACCTGACTACAGATGCCTCACCTGTCGGTCTGGGAGCGGTTTTATCTCAGGATAAAAAACCGATTACCATGGTCTTTAGGACTCTAAGGGATAATGAGCTCAATTTTGGCACCAACGAACGTGAGTTACTCGCCATAGTGTGGGCTTTGAAAACCCTAAGAAATTATTTGTATGGCGTAAAAATCTCAATATTTACACAGATCACCAACCGCATACATGCGCCGTCTCCGACAAAAATCCAAACGCTAAAATAAAAAAATTCAAATCCTTTATAGACGAGCATAACGCACAAATTTTCTATAAACCGGGAAAAGAAAATTTTGTTGCTGCCCTATCGCGACAAAATTTTCATGCCTTAGAGGATTTGGCCACAATACATAGCGAACTGTCATTAACATACACTATTGAGTCTACGGACAAGCCGGTGAATTGTTTCCGAATTCAAATTATCATTGAAGAAAACGCGGTTCCTTCTACCAGAACAATCATTATGTTTGGCCAAAAAACAAGGCACATCATTCATTTTTCCGATAGAGAAAGTTTATTGGGATACGTATTTGACACAGTAAAAAAAGATGTAGTAAACGCAATTGTATGCGATTTACCCATTTTAGCATTTATCCAGAATAAGTTGGTCGAGACCTTTCCAACAACTAAGTTCTGGCATTCAAAAAAGATGGTTAGTGACATCGTAGACCTTAACGAACAAAAAGAAATAGTAATTGCCGAACATAATAGAGCGCATAGGGCAGCTCAAGAAAATAGTAAGCAAATCCTTCAAGACTACTATTTTCCGAAAATGACTCGTTTAGCGAATGAAGTTGTTGCAAACTGTAAAGTCTGCAATAGGGCTAAGTACGATCGACACCCCCAAAAACACGTCATTGGTGAAACGCCCATTCCCTCTCAAGTAGGTGACATACTCCATATTGACATCTTTTCAACGGATAAAAAATATTTTCTAACTTGCATCGACAAATTCTCAAAATTCGCAATTGTTCAACCTATATCTTCCAGAACTATAACAGACATTCAATCACCAATTTTACAACTTATGAATTTTTATCCTCGTGCTAGAACTGTGTATTGCGACAATGAACCATCCTTGAATTCAGGGACTATAAAAACCCTCTTGAATAACCGCTTCAACGTACAAATTATAAACTCTCCACCACTTCACAGCACGTCAAATGGGCAAGTTGAGAGATTCCATAGTACGCTCGCAGAAATTGCCAGGTGCCTAAAATTAGAAAAACACTTAAGCGACACAGTCGAATTGATACTACAATCCACAATAGAGTATAACAGAACCATACATTCTGTCACGAATAAGAAACCTATTGACATAGTACATTCGTCCATACCACAATTTGAAGCCGAAATAAGATACAAAATTTGTAAAGCACAGGAAATTCAGAATCAAAGACTCAACGAAAAGAGACAAAATAGAACTTTTCGAGTTGGCGATAAGGTACTAGTAAAGTCAAATAAAAGGTTAGGTAACAAGCTAACGCCCCTATACGAAGAAGAAACTGTTGAAGCCGATTTGGCGACAACGGTTCTAATAAAGGGGAGGGAGGTCCACAAGGACAATTTAAGATAGATTTAAAAACATTAAGTTAGAAATAATTTCTTTTATTCACATTTCAGGTTTTGGGTTATACTATTTTTTATCACAGCAACGACAGCCAAACTGACGGACTACAGCTCTTCAAACTACATTCCAATCATAGACGGAGACGTGACTATATGGAGCGAATTCCAATACTTAAAACACTCAACAAACTTAACAAGATATTCTGAAATAGCAGATGAGACAGAAAAACTAAAGAAGCACTTCCCTCAAAGCCACATGAAATAGATACTGGACTCGGACATCCGACATGTACGAACTCTTTTAGCTACAATAGAAATTCATCACCGTCATTCCAGAAGTATTAATTTAATAGGTACTGCCTTGAAAGTAGTAGCAGGTACGCCGGATTTCGACGATTTCGAAAGTATAAAGCTCACAGAAAAGCAACTCATAGACTCAGGAAAAAAGCCAATTTTTTTTTAACTCAAAAACCCAGCAACAAACAGTGTAAGCATTTTAATTAAAAACGCACAGAAAAAACAAGTAAATACAGAACACCTATACGAAACATTACTCTCAAGGAATAGAATAATAATAGCCGAACTAGAAGCACTTATGTTGTCAGTCACACTCTCAAAAATTGGAATAATAAATCCCGCGATTTTAGATTCAGACGACTTAAAAGATATTATCAATGAACATTCCACAAATATAAATATTACTGTAACTGATTTAATGCAAGTTGCACAGATTAAAGTTTTATTGAATAATCATTTTTTACATTTTATTCTAAAATATCCAAAACCTAGTTTAGAGTGTAAGAAAATTATAATTTATCCTGTCCAGCACAATGGCACTATCCTGAACTTCGCCGGAAATGATATCGTAGCTGACTGCAGCAATCAAGTAATACCAATCGGGAACTACACCTCAACACTTTTCACCACGTTCTGCAAAACTGTCTTACACTACTTGCGCACAACAACTTCATTCGGGAGTCACCGCACACTGCACCACTCGCCCCAGCCACCTTGAAGCGTTGATAGTCATCGACGAAGGTGTCATAATTATCAATGAGAACACAGCTACGGTCAACGAACAAACAGTGACTGGAACATTTCTCATTACCTTCGACAATGAGGTTAGAGTAAATGGCACATTATTCCGGAACTGGAAGAACTTCGTGAAAAAATCCTCCGGCCCAGCATCATCTGCGCTCCTCAATATAACCGGCCATCGGGAAATACTAAGCCTGACATACCTACAAAAGCTTAGTGTGGAAAACTTACGCTATATTGCCCAGATGGAAGAGGGACTTAAACAGCGACCTATAATATCTGGACTGGCCGCAATTGCCTTCTTGGTCTTCTGCTACGCAACACTTCAACTGTACAAAAAGCATCATAAGGGTCGACGTCAACATGACCTTCAGTCCGTGATCGATGGTTTTAGAAAGACCGAGGACGCCCTTAACTTAAGTGAGGGAGGAGTTAACACGAGTTGCCAAACAGTTGACTCAGGTTGCCTAACAGCATGTCATTGACCAGATCGGTCAGCGTCCGCAGCTTATGCAACGGGAGCCGCAGCAGGTCAGCGTCCGCAGCTTGGGCAATGCCCCGTCTTCTGCGGAACTTCAGCGAACACCGTGAGATCGCTGAATCAGCATATTTAGGGTACTAGGGCTAGCTTACATTCTAGATTGCTGCTAGCAATTCTAGGCTCAATTAGCAATTAACATAGTTCAATTTCAGCAATAAAAATTATAAGTTCGGTAAACGGAAAAGTGTTTGTGTTTGAACTCCAGGATAAGACCCTTCCTGTAAACTTATGTATGAATATACAAAAATGAAGTTCAGTTGATTGTAAAGTCAGATCGAAATCAGACGTCTTTTATTTAAACCACGAAATTCTTTAACACCACAAGAAGAAAAACTACAGTAAAGGCCTTACCCCCGGATCACCGTACTGTAACTGGCGCAGCCGCACTATTATTATTAGTCCTTATAATGTGAGAATAATAATTAAGTGAAGTTAAGTGCTATAATACAAAATGCTTGGTAGAACGTTTCTTAAAAAAAAAAAAAAAAAAGAAAAGAAAAAGATAATATTTGAAAATAACACAAGGAGAACGACACATACATGGTAGTGTAGCATATCTACCCTACCATTATCATAAATCAAAGGGTATAACAATCCGTTAATACATTGTGACACTTTATCATAATATATAGAAATATACAAATGCCCAAAGTACATTAAAAGACCGCTTAGAATTATGTAAACATTCCAGCGCACAAGCAATACGATCCATCGCTTATATACAAGCCGATCGCGGCGCGTGGGAATGCTGAGCATGCACTTTTGCAGCTCAAGTGGTCAAACCATACACAGCATATGCATGCCTTCTGCATACATATGTATATACCAACATACTTATACATATATATAAACACATAGATATAAGCATTGCATGTTTCGGGTTAGTAAAACCCAACATTAACATATAAGAATCATTCTCAATAAAGTAACACAACGGAGCAGACGCTCCAACTCTAAACGGTCCTTGTTTGAACTAATATCATTCTTCTAAACACATTACAGGACTATTTAAGGCATTCAAGCAACTTGACAGAATTCACTATCATGACAGATGAGACAGCTAAATTAGCAGAATTATTTCCTCAATCGCATATGCGAAAATTATTAGATGTCGACGTAGAACACATTAGGAATTTGTTGTCCGTGGTAAGAGTGAACCATAGAATGGCAAGGAGCCTAGACTTTTTAGGCTCAGCACTAAAGGTAATAGCAGGCACGCCAGATGCGGCCGACTTTGAGAAGGTTAGGTGGTCCGAATCGAAGTTAATTAATGCAAACAATAGGCAAATAGTGATTAATTCAGAAAAACAGAAACAAATTAATAAACTCACAGATGCTATAAATGAAATAGTGAAAGCAAAGAAGAATGAGCTTGTTGACACACCGCATTTATATGAAACACTATTAGCGAGAAATAGAATGTTAGTAGACCAAATCTCAAACTTGATACTCACAATTACATTAGCTAAGGCTGGCATAATAAATCCCACGATTTTTAATCATGAAGATTTGAAGACAATTTTAAATGAACACCCTGTAGAGATCCCCATAGTAAGCCTAACTGAAATTGAAATTAAAGTCCTACAGTCCGAGAACATGGTTCATATACTCATAGCCTACCCAAGAATTAAATTCATCTGTACCAAGGTCACCATCTTCCCAGTATCTCATCAACATGTCACTCTGCAACTACAAGATGACATAGTAGCCGTATGCAAAAACGATATTCTAGCGGTTAACGAGTGCGTAACAACAACATTCGCATCCGTTTGTAAGGAAATGGCACAAGACACCTGTGCACGAGGACTGCATGCTAGCGGCACTGCCTCCTGCAGCACGCAACCAAGCCACCTGAAGCCTATCTCGCAAGTGGATGATGGAATCATAATCATCAACGAGAGCATAGCAAGGGTCAGTACGAACAATGGCCCAGAGATAACCACGAACGGAACACACCTCGTCACCTTCCGTTTCTCCGCAACCATCAATGGCACAAAATATGTAAACCTGCGTGAGATATTAAATAAGGCGCCAGGCATAGCAGGGTCACCACTACTCAACATCGTCAGTCATGACCCAGTTTTGAGTATGCCTCAACTTCATAGGATGAACAATAATAACCTTCGTGTCATCCAAGAACTCAAAGACGAGTTGGCGTCCGCCGACTTATCCAATATATGGACTATTGTCGGCGTTGCTCTCAGCATCATCCTAAGTGGCTTAATCATCATATGGCATATCACGAAAAGAAAACAGGCTTCGCGAGAGGCACAAAGGGTCATCAACAGCTACAAAGTGACCGAGGACGGTCATAAACTTGAGGGGGGAGTAGTTAACACATAAGAATTGCACATAAATACTTTGTATAAGAATCTTGCACAATAATAATATTTGCACATTTACTCCAACCATATTCCGCTGACGCATGAGTTCAGCGCCCCGACCACAATGGTCAGAATCGGTTACCTGATACTTGACTTTGCTGCAAGTATCTGCGTTGTCGCTTATGCTGAGTCGGCTTGCCGGCTGTAGCGTTGTAGCTCATGCGCCCAACTTTTAGGTTTAGCTTTAATCCAATTTTGTAATACAGTTTAGTTTTGTATTGAAGTTTAAAGAATAAACCCGCACTTCTCCGGCACACTGCCGTAAATAAATTTGTTATGTTTTCTGATCATTGCTGAGCCACAAGGCCAGTGAATAGAAAAGGGGGTGAAGTCAAGCCCTCCAACGTAATCGTCATAAGAAGATTATAATTACGCAATCAACGCTGGACCTGACTTCAACGCCTAGTTCATCGCTGGACCAGCACAACTTTAATTAATTTATGCCCAAGAGATAGAAAAGTTAGATAAGTCCCTAGTAGGAGCATATATTGAAAAAGAATATACATTAGAACAAGCTAAATCACTAAGTACCAAACAGGCTGTATCAGCAATGAAGAAAAATTGCCCAAACAAAGAAATTAAGCTGTAATGCGTTCTCGTCAATTCAACAAAATGGACGAAGCATTAGCTACATTTATTGAAACAGCCAATGATATATCCGAAGAGACTAATACTATTATGTATTACCAAAATTACCCACAGCGGAAATCGTGGCCGTGGTAATCATAGAGGCCATAACTTTAGCAGGGGCGGCCAAAGGTACAATAATAACACTAATCACAACAACAACAACTCTAGAGGCGGTTTTAACAGAGGCGGCTCAAATAGAGGTAATAATAGATGTAACAATCAAGTACGAGTAACACAAAGTAACTCGGAAAACGCTTAAGCCCCCTTGATCACCAGAACATAAAAGTTTTTAGTATAAATCTAAATCTCAGCAGCATAGTAAAAATACAGAACCAAAAAAATAATAAACAATTAACATTACTAATAGATACTGGAGCTAACATATCAATTTTAAAGGATAATAACATGTGTTCTGAAATTAATCAAACTTTCAAAACAAATATAACAGGAATTGGTCAGGGAACAATTCAGTCAATTGGATTGGCAACAATTGATTTACTCTTCGATTATTTCATAATCAGTCATGACTTCCAAATAGTTAATAATGAATTCCCCGTACCGTGTGACGGAATCTTGGGACTTGACTTCATTCGAAAGTTCGATTGCATACTAGATTATCACAGCAATGAATTAATACTAAAACCACAATCACTTAAATACCAAATACATGTGTCACTCCTACACAATGTTATTGACAATTCAATATTATTGCCAGCAAGGTCGGAAGTAATGAGAAAAATCACACTTCAGACAAATGAAGATGCTGTTTTAATACCAAATCAGGAAATTCATCCTGGGGTATTTATAGCTAACAGCATCGTAAGAAGCAATAATGCAATAGTTCGTATTTTGAATACAACAAATAAAAATATTAATATCAAAAATCCAAACATTAAATTCGAATCAATAGAAAATTACGAAATTAAATCATTCGATAAAAACCAAACCAATATAACTAATGAAGTCTTAACCAAATTAAAATTCCCAGAACATGTGAAAACAGAACTTACTGAATTATGCACCAAATACAGTGATATATTTGGTCTAGAATCAGAAGCAATCTCAAGTAACAACTTTTACAAGCAAAAATTAAGATTAGCAGACAAAACTCCAGTATACAGCTGTTAACCAGCGTGATCAGCAAGCTTTGTTAGCTGAACAGGCAGCTGTTAACCAACGTGAACAGCAAGCCTTGTTACAAAGAATCAATGAGTTGTCTGAGCAAGTGTCGGCAGCTCACGTTACACGATTTTTGCAGTGCCAAAATTTAGTGGATGGGAATCTTCGAACTACTTTATCTAGTATCATTGCGAGAGTATGCAAATCACAGTGAAAGGCATTGACGCCTTTTGGAATGATTACATCTTCTAGCTCGCTCATAAGAGAATCTTTACAGGCGAAACTGATTAAGTGACGCCTTTTGTTTTCAAACGGGATGAGCCTGCGTTTTCCTGAAAAGCGTGCCTCCTCCAGAACTATTTGGTTCTGAAAGCAATTTAACGGCTTTTCTGTGGTTTCTATAGTATGTGTGAGGGAAACCTCACTGTGAATCGTTGCAGCGCAAGAGTCGAGCTCTTTTCCTTCCAAAGCGTTAAGCTGTTGTCTGGACAAGGCGTCTGCAACTAGGTTTTTTTTTACCGGGCTTGTAGAATATTCGCGCATTGGACTTGCCAATGCGCGCTTTCCATCTTTTAATCTTCGCATTAGGATTGAACTCCGATACTGCGAAGGTTAAAGGCTGATGGTCAGTAAAGATGTTTATGCCTTTAATGCCATACAAATAGTGCCGAAGCTTAGCTAGTGCCCAAATGATAGCCAATAGCTCTCTTTCATTCGTAGCATAATTGACCCCTCTGTCCTTCAATGTCCTTGAGATCATTGTAATTGGACGACCCTCTTGAGAGAGTACCGCACCTATGCCATAAGCTGTAGCGTCCGTCGTTAGATCGAACGGCTTCTTGAAGTCAGGATACCTAATCAGTTTACAAAACGCTCGTTGTTGCGCTTCGGTGAACTGCACCGGAATGTTCCGCGATCTGTATCTACTGACTTACCCATTTTCCCCTTTTAAGATGTCCGAAACAGGTCTTGCTATTGCCGCAAAATCCTTATTGAAACATCTATAGTAGCTCGCAAGGCCCAAGAAAGAACGGACTTCGAACACCGTTTTAGGCTCTGGAAAGTCTTGTATGGCTTTCACTTTCTCCGGATCTGTTGTAGTAGCGTTACTGGTGACTATGAATCCGAGAAAGTTCACGCTTTTCTTAAAAAAACTTGATTTTTCAACCGAGACCCTTATGTTTGCCTCGAGTAGGCTTTTAAGAACCCAGTCCACATGCTTGACGTGCATTTCTTCATTTTCTGAGAAAATGATCACGTCATCAACATATGCGTAGCAGAACTTGCCGATCTGCTCTCGCAAGATATCATCAATGGTCCTTTGAAAGATGCTAGCAGCATTTTTTATACCGAAGGGAAGTCTTCGAAACTCGTTCTTTCCCCCGTTTGCTGCAAAATCAGTTTTCTCACGATCGCGTTCAGCGAGAATGATTTGATGATACCCAGACTTGAGATCTAGTGTCGAGAAAAATTTGGCTTTACCCAAGTTTCTCAATATCATTGAGATATTTGGCATGGGGTATTTATCGGGTATGGTTCTTTCGTTGAGCTTGCGAAAGTCCATAACTAAACGCATGTTCCGATTGCCAGCTTCGTCAGTGCCCTTCTTGTCTACCACCCAAATGGGGTTATTATAAGGGGAGACTGACTTTTGTATTATGCCATCTTTCAACAGATTCTGGATTTCTGAAAAATGTTGCCTTCAAATTAAACAACGAAACAAAACATTTTTGCGTAATTCTAGTTGTTCCGTGAATTGAATAGATAGTGAAGGGGGACTCTACAGAGCGGACGCCTCTTAACCCCTTGTGTGGTCGGATGAAATTCTTAGATGCGCCCGTGTCTATAAGGAACTTTATATCGATCCCCGCTACTCTGCAGGGACCTCTCCCTAAAAAATTGACGGCATCAGAGTCATAGCCAGCGCTAGTGTCATCATCCACCTGCGCCTCTACGCTTGCAGCAGCGTTGGCATATGCCTCTGTCCTTTGTCCAGCATCTTGCGAGACATGATTCAGACTCTGCTGTCCCCTCTGACCGCCCGAGCGGTCAGACGCGGATTGCATCCTGTTTGTGAAGGCTGCGGCCTGAGTAGGATGCAAGATTCTTGAAAGGGAGGGATCAACCTCCATGGGCACCTGTGTGCCGTTATTATTTTGTTGCCTGCCGCTTCGCTGATCGCTTTGGGCTTGTGACTTGTTCTGTTTATTAAATTTTTTGAACCACTTGATTATGAGTCAGCCTGCTGAGATTGTCTCTCCTGCTGGCGACCCTGCGTCTTTGCATATGGCTTGCGCTCTTTGTCCTCTAGACTTTTCGCAAAATTAGCTGCGAACGCGGACCTTTCATGATTAGACGTGACCTCTTGTGCGAGAGCCAACGCCGAAGGCAAGTCTTTAGGCTTTGCCGCAAAGAGTACATCTGTGAGACTACGCTTGAGGCCCGATATGAATACTCAGAGCGCATTGTCTCTGAATTTTTCGCAAAGACCCTTTGCCAGGGCCGGCTCATATGACATGTTGACTTTGTTAGTCAACAATGTGAGCTTTTTCTCTACTTCATCATCCTCCTTGTCTGAGAGTACCTAATTCTTGCTCTATGACATGGATTGGTCGTTTGTCGCTATATGTAAAGTCGAGGCGACAAATTATAGCGTCGAAATTTAATACTGTACCGAATGAAGACAACAGTGAATCAGCGGCACCTTTAATCTTATGTAGTATGTTGTATGCCAAGTGAGCATATGCCCAACATATTGTAGTGTATACAATATGTCAAGTGGTCATATGCCCAACTTCTAAGTAAGAGTAACAACTCATAACATAACGACACTTTGTCGCAATGTTTATACAATCATAAATATACATACATAAGTGCAGTAATACGATCCGCCACTTATGCGGACTGGCCGCACCGTGAGATCGCTGGCCTAAGCACTCCTTGAGTATGTACCATCAGTACATATATATGAATATGTATATGGGCACATACGTACTGCAACTCTCTCTCTTTCTCTGCCAACGCTGTTAGCGGCAGAATTCACTTAGTATATAGTATATTATAAGCGAAATATATATTTGAATAAAAACCAAGAGAACACTCTTGAATGAAACCTCTGAGTGAATGGATGTTATTATTTCAACCTAACTTTGCATCTATAACATGGCGACCGTGACAAGTGTCACGAACATGTGACAGCAACAATAACAACTACAACTACAACTACAACAACGGCATAAGGCCTGAAATCAGCAAACACCAGCAACAACAGTCCACCATCAAACTTCGAACAAGTCATCAAAGGCAATGAGCATCAGGAACAGCTTTGGGAACTACATTTTCTTGTCTGAGTGAGTAGAGGTTCAATGAATGCTATAGTGAAAAAGTAAAAGACCGGGAGAAGCGGCATACGAGTACGCCTCCAAAAGAGGAAGGCGGAAATTTTAAAACTATTGTTTGCCACCAACCCAACATTACGTTGGGAGGCAACAATATCACTACAAGCCGAGCTAGATCAGATTGATCAAGCGCAGAAGGCTAAAGAAAAGCATTCAACCTCTGCCACTACTTTCAAAAACATCAAACTAATCGACAATACAATATCCAAAGATACAAGAACACCAAAGGCCCAGCTGAGTAAACCTGCCAAGAAGTGCCCAGACGACTGCGAGGGACCGTTGGACAGTGCGTTCTGCAGATACACGTGCAAGCACTGCACGGCAGCGGATCCGGACATCGAGCAACATCGGACAAGCAACAACTGAAGACACCAAGCGCGAGAGGCACCCCGCCACTTGCGTCAACGAGGGAGCGCCAGCGTGCCAGACGCGGCGACGCCCAGCTGGTGCAGAAGGATGATCAACAGCAGCAGAACTAATATAAGAACACATTTATATAAGAAACAAATATTGTAATTAAAATTAAGACAAACATTGTAAGCGGAAGCGATAACTGCATTGCCCGCTAGAGTATGGCCCGTGAAGCCATACAAAACACTAGGTAGGAGATCGCTGTTGATCGAAATAGAAACAAAAATATAAAAATTAGAATATAAAAACTCTAATATACAAGTTAACACATCCGGTTAGCAGTCCAGTTCAATGCCCGCTGATCATGCCCTATAATAATGTTTTTGGTGCATGTTCAGCATTCTTCGCAATCGCTCTGCATGCCGTTGCGACATAGTTGCGCGTCGGCAACAAATATCGTCAGCAACGTTCCCATGCGCTGGCCACCCGAAATATGATCCGTCTGAGTGGAGCGCTGGGTCAGCAATTTAAACGACAGGGCTAGCTTTCGTATAAGAACACTTTGTACTTAGAGTTTAGTTGATTTCATACAATAAAGAGAATCGCAACATATAAAAATGTAACTGGCGCCCAAACGCAAAAAAAACCCAACTTAATTAAAAAAAAAACCTCTTATATTTTCGCGATACAAAAAGTACGCGAAAGATAAAATAAAAAAAAACAACGTACCGTAAGACCCTCGGGCGTTTACAAATATATTTCAAAAAAAATTAAAATAATTTAAAAACGTGCCGTAAGACCCTCGGGCGTTTTAGAAATTATAAAAAAAAATAATAAATATAAACAAATTCAACTCAACAACGCCGGACCGGCGCAGCAGAGAAGACAACAACGACGACGTCATCACCAACAGCAGCAGCAGCTAGCAGCAAAATAATATAATTAAAATGAAAATAATCATGTAAGTAGAGTGCTCAATTTTGTTAAAATAAAGGAAAAATAAAAAATTTTTAAATTGAAAGAATAAAATACGTTTAAAGTTAAAATATTTTTGAAAAATAAAAAGAAAATTTTTAAGTAAAAAAAAAAGAGGGTATTCACAAATCAATCTTTGCGGAAAAAAGTGAAAAACAACAAAATCTTTTTTTGACCCTGAAAAATCAAGCAACCTCATGTGTGATAGTGAACTAGAGGAGCTGGTGTCTGATATAGATCAAATTTCCCAAGAATTAAGCAACTTAAGGGCAGAACAAGGCACTGCCAAGAACGAAAATAGTGAAAAAAATTGGTGGTCCGTTAAAAAAGAAACAAACAAAATGAATCTCGACCCCGAAAGTTTACAAATCTTGATCGAGACTGCAGTCAATGCTGCACTCGTTCACCAGGCAAAAAATTTTGAAGAAAAGTTGAAAATAGTTGAAGGAAAGTTTGAAAGTACTCAGATAGTTGCACCAGAAGTTGAAATTTTTAAAGATGCTGAGATTGATGTCAGTGTCAAATGTGATGAGACCCTTGACGTAGTCAAATCAATTCCGAACTTCGAAGGTAAACACGAAACATATGTGTCTTGGCGGAAATCCGCGCATACGGCCTACAAAATTTTCGAGCCGTATCAAAAGAGCTCAAAACATTATCAAGCATTGGCCATTATAAGAAATAAAATAAAAGACCCTGCTGATACGGTGCTGTCTTCGTATAACACACCACTTAATTTCAAAGCCATTATCGACAGATTGGATTTCACATATGCTGATAAACGTCCAATCCATTTGATAGAACAGGAACTATCAACGCTTCGTCAAGGAAACTTGACACTGATAGAATACTACGATGAAGTTGGACGAAAACTCTCGCTTCTCATCAACAAAACTATTATGACATATGACGCTACTTTGGCTGCCTCTCTTAACGAGAAATATAGAGCGGACGCTCTAAGAGTATTTACCTCTGGCACCAAAAAACAGCTTAGCGACATACTTTTTTCGGCACGTCCCAAAGATTTGCCATCGGCACTGGCGTTGGCTCAAGAAGTCGAAGCCAACCACGAGCGTTTCCATTTCGCAAATAATTATGCGAAAAGTCTAGAAGACAGAGCTCAGCGAAATGAGCTACGTCAACAAAGACAACAGACTACCGACATCCCGCAACAAGGCAAAAGCCCACATTATAACAGACCCAGAGTTCAGAACAATGGTCCGGTACAGAAACATGATACACCGCAGCCAATGGAAGTGGACAGTTCGTCTAGATTTAGACAACCCACACAATACCAGGCGAATCAAGCGGTCCCTGCTTACTCACCGTTTCAGAACCAAAAAAGGCCAAATAGTGGCACAGCCAGGTTCACAGGCCCCAAACAACAGAGGGTAAATAATATTGTACAGGAGGAATACAAATATAACCAAGACGAACAGGAATATGATGATATGGCTGAAGCTGAGGTAACAGATTTTGAGGATGAAACCGCACAAACAGACGAAATTAATTTTTTAGGCATGACTCCCTGCTACCATTCATAGAGCGAACGATAGCAGGAAGAACCATAAAACTACTTATTGACACAGGGGCCTCGAAAAATTATATAAAACCGCTAGGAGGTTTAAAAGGGGTAATTCCGGTAAACAAACCTTTTATTGTAAAGTCCCTTCATGGTAGTAACTCAGTCCAAAAAAAATGTTTTATGCATCTTTTCAATACCACAGCAACATTTTTCATCTTACCAAATCTTGCAACGTTCGACGGCATAGTAGGACTTGATTTGCTAAATAGAGTAAAAGCCACATTGGATTTCAAAAACAAAAAATTACATACCGAATTTGGAGTTGAAGAAATTCAGTTCCTAAAGTGTGCAAACGTTAATTTTACAGAAATCAAAAATATAGAAGCCCCAGAAAAAATAAAAACGCAATTTCAAGAAATGCTAGAAAAAAGAACAGCTGTCTTTGCAGATCCTAACCAAGCCCTACCATATAATGTAAACATTGTCGCGACCATACGAACGGAAAATGACGACCCAATCTACTCAAAACTATACCCATACCCAATGGGGGTGTCCGATTTCGTAAACTCTGAAACAAGCAGCTTGTTGAAAGACGGCATAATTAGGCCATCTAGATCACCATATAACAACCCGGTGTGGGTGGTAGATAAAAAAGGAACAGACGAAAACGGAAACAAAAAGAAAAGGCTTGTAATAGATTTTAGAAAATTAAATTCGAAAACTACTGCTGACAAGTACCCCATACCCAATATAGTGGCAATACTCTCAAATCTTGGGAAAGCTAAATTCTTCACAACACTCGACTTAAAATCGGATTTCATCAAATTCTTCTAGCAGAAAAAGATAGGGAGAAAACGGCCTTTTCTGTAGCAAACGGGAAGTATGAGTTTTGTCGACTTCCTTTTGGATTGAAAAATGCTCCCAGCATTTTTCAGAGAGCTATTGACGATGTGCTTAGGGAAAACATTGGAAAATCGTGTTATGTTTACGTTGACGGCGTAATTATTTTTTCGGAAACCATGGAAGAACACGTTAAGCACATCGCATGGGTATTAGACAAACTATATGACGCAAATATGAGGGTTTCAAGAGAAAAGTCCCAATTTTTCAAAGAAAAAGTAGAGTATCTCGGATTCGTGGTCGCTCGAGGCGGCATAGGCTAGGTAATAAACTAACGCCTCTCTATGAAGAAGAAGAAATAGAAGCAGACTTGGGAACAACGGTTCTCATCAGAGGGAGGGGTAGTCCATAAGGACAATTTAAGATAAGTTTTTATTATTTCATTTTTTTAAAAATTCGTATCACTACTTTTATTTAGGATTTTGATCGTGCTACTTCTGGTAACAATCTCTACTGCAAAACTAACCGATTATTCAACTTCGGATTACATCCCGCTTGTGGACGGAAACGTAGTCATCTGGAAGGACTACGGGTACCTCAGACATTCATCTAATCTCAGCATGTACTCGGAAATAGCCGAGGAGACAAAATTATTAATGAACCAATTTCCTCAGTCTCATATGAAAAAGATTTTAGAGTCAGATATAGGCCATATTAAAACATTATTAGATACAGTAAAAATACACCATAGACACGCTAGGAGCATTAACATTCTTGGTACTGCTCTTAAAGTGGTAGCAGGAACTCCGGATTTCGATGACTTCGAAAAATTAAGATTTGATCAGAAAACTTTAATTGAGTCAATGGACAGACAAATTGTTATAAATACAAGAGTGCAGGACCAGATTAATAAATTAACAGAAACCGTAAATGTCATAATTTCCAACGAAAAAACAAAACAAATAGATACCGGCCACCTCTATGAAACACTACTAGCAAGAAATAGAATTTTGATTCTAGAACTCGAGGCACTAATGTTGTCTGTAACCCTTGCAAAGATTGAAATTGTAAATCCCGCCATTCTTGACTCCACAGATTTAAAAAATTTATTAAATGAGCACTCTACAGATATAACAATTACCGATTTAATGGAAGTAGCCTATATCAAAGTTTTGTTAGATGATAATTTTTTACATTTTATAATTAAATTTCCTAACCCTAGCTTAGTTTGTAAAAAAATCACTTTGCTTCCTGTCCAACACAACGGCACCATAATAAACTTCGCGGAATATAACAACGTAGCGGATTGCGACAATAACATTCTGGCAATTGGGAACTGCAGTGCTACACTTACATCAACATTCTGCAAAGAATTAGCCTTCGCAACATGCGCACAACAACTGCACGCTGGCACCACCGCACACTGCATCACTCGTCCCAGCCACCTCGAACGAATAGAAGTTGTGGATGACGGAGTCATTGTAATCAACGAAGATGCGGCTACGATTACCATGTCAGATGGCACGGAAAAGATGGTTCATGGCACGTTCCTGCTGACATTTGAAGACGAAGTAAAAATAAATGGGTCTTTGTTTCGGAACTCGAAAGCCACAGTTCTGCGACACCCTGGTTCACCGTCTTCGGCTCTCCTAAATATCACAGGTCATCAAGAAGTTCTGAGTCTACCATACCTGCAAAGGCTAAACATAGAAAATCTGCGGTATATCAGCAACGTCGAAAAACATCTTTTAACGACACCTGCAATCTTCACTGCAGCTACAGCCCTAGCAATAATCATCTGCCTCTTTCTTTGGAAGCTACACCAAAGCCGAGTGAGGGCCAAGAAATCAACTTCCCTGCGGATTGCCATTGACAACTTTAAGAAGTCCGGGGACAGCCTTCATCTTAGCGAGGGAGGAGTTAACACATCCGGTTAGCAGTCCAGTTCAATGCCCGCTGATCATGCCCTATAATAATGTTTTTGGTGCATGTTCAGCATTCTTCGCAATCGCTCTGCATGCCGTTGCGACATAGTTGCGCGTCGGCAACAAATATCGTCAGCAACGTTCCCATGCGCTGGCCACCCGAAATATGATCCGTCTGAGTGGAGCGCTGGGTCAGCAATTTAAACGACAGGGCTAGCTTTCGTATAAGAACACTTTGTACTTAGAGTTTAGTTGATTTCATACAATAAAGAGAATCGCAACATATAAAAATGTAACTTACATATGAGTAGAAACAGTATAAGTAAATTTGACGATATATATATAATAACACCCAAAATGGGTTTAATTGATACAAAAACAGTGGATTCCACTGCAAACGTAATTAATAAGATAGAATCCTCAAATGCTGACTTACAACTAACAAATATATTATTGTCAGTAATCGTTTTTGTCTTGTGTGCGTACGTTATTTATAAAGCTTACATTATGCACAATAAGTGTATAAAGAAAAGAGCCTTAAGCCAAGCTAACGATTTAGACAAAATCTAAAATAACGTACACACATAAAACTAAAATAAAATAAATAAAAAGAAGATATATATATAAAGTAATGTATAAAGAATAAAAGTAAAAATAGAAAATAGATAAAAGAAAAATGATATATATATATATATACAATGAATGTTAAAACATGGAATGGGAGCAGTTAACCCAACGAATAAGAGAAATAAAAGAAAAATTTGATAAATCTTACAAATGTGTAAGTCAAAATAGAAACATTCAAAAAGATACACTGAATAGACATGCTAATATTCTTGTACAATCATTCAATGATGTAAGAATATTAGTGCATGAAAATAGAGGATTAATAAATAAAACAAACTGGTCAAAAGTATCAAAATTTTTGATCAAGTTACGTTCAAATTTAACTAACGTCAAAGAAAAACATCAACTAGATATTTTCATACCAACCATTCTAAATACTCCGTTAACATTAGAATCGCTAGAAGAACAGCAATCAGTCAAATTAAACTCAGATTCTGAAAACGAAGAAACTGAGATAAAAGAAACCGATCTAAACGATCTTACAATTCCTGCATTAATAACATTATCAACACAAGATGATGATATAGAGCAGGAAAACGAACTGAATTCTAGCTCAGGTACAATTGATTTTAAAGAAAATATAGTAACAATGGCGGATCAAATAATCAAAGACAGGGAATATGTGAAGCAAGTTTCGTCTTCCATTCCTGAATTTGATGGCAACAAGTTATCATGGCAACAAGTTCTTGACAGCATTACGTATTGTCGACAGAACAAAAGGTGATCAAGAAGATTTAGCCGTAGAGGTGATTAAGTCTAAAATAACTGGTACAATCTATATATATAAAACTCTTTGTCCTGACTGACTGACTGACTGACTGACTGACTGACTGACTGACTGACTGACTGAGTCATCACGCTGTAGGCCAAACGGTTCAAGATATTAAGATGAAATTTTTACACAACATAGCTGAGACATAATTATCGTGCAATAAGACGGGATTTTTTGATATCCCCACTGGAAGGGGCTAAAATGGGGGTCAAAGGTCAAAATTGCTTAGTATGAAATTTTGTTTTGTTTTTTGAGCTATCTTAACCAAACTCACAGATTATGTATTTCTTACTCACTGCTACATCCTGAGAAAATTTGGTCAAGATCGGACCACTATATCATATAGCTGCCATAGGAACAACCAGATGCAAATTAAAACTTTGTATGAAGATCTTTGTTATTTTTTGAGATATCTCAACCAAACTCACAGATTATAGATTTCTTACTCACTGCTACATCCTGAGAAAATTTGGTCAAGATCGGACCACTATATCATATAGCTGCCATAGGAACAACCAGATGCAAATTAAAACTTTGTATGAAGATCTTTGTTATTTTTTGAGATATCTCAACCAAACTCACAGATTTTGGATTTCGTAGTCATTGTAACATTCTGTAAAAATTTGGTCAAGATCAGATCACTATATCGTATAGCTGCCATAGGAACAGTGGCTTTTAATGCTATTAATAAACAATCAAAAGAAGATGGACAGGGGGATGGGGTGGAGGAGGGGGGAGGGGGGTGTTACGATTCATTAGTGTTGCAACTTTCAAAATCAATTTTCAGTATATGGCACAACTTTAAAACAGCGAGCAGCGAAAATGTAAATTCTCTATATTATATAAAGTACTACTTATTACTATTATCTTAAGTCCAACTATAGGGAAAAAATTGAATTTACAATTCCCGATATCTAATTAGAAATGACATAAGGTATGGCTATAGCTGTGGAAAATGTTTCCTATTTTCACTCCACATTTTTCCCGAGATTTCAGCGAGCGTAGCGAGCCGGGGTTGGCGAGCGAAGCGAGCAGGGGGCAAACCCCTAGTTTTGTATAAAGTACAAGATGAAACCACGATCAAAAAATAATAGACAAGCTTAAAGATAACGTAAAAGGAGAATCTCCCGACGTATTAAAAGCTAAATTACTGAATATAAAACAAAAAGGCAAAACTGCCTCCCAGTATGCAACCGAAATGGATAATTTGCGGAAGCAATTGGAGGCAGCCTTTATTGATAACGGCCTAGACCCAAACAATGCGGAAAAATTCTCAACAAAAGAGTCTATTTCTGCAATGATTAAAAATTGTGAGCATGAGAAACTGAAAGTAATACTGGAAGCTGGTAACTTCGTTACTTTCAATGATGTAATGGGTAAATATATCCATTGCAGCACAGAAATGACTGGAAGTGCAAGTACAGTATTATTTCAGCGAGGCCGCAACAATAGAGGAGGTAGTTACCCACCGCAAAGAGGTAGAGGCAATGGCCGCGGTAACTACAATTCCTATAACAACAACAATTCCTATAACAGAAACAACAATAGAGGCGGACGAGGTTATAACCGAGGTAGGTATAATACCAACCGAGGCAATAACCAAAACAGAAGCAACTATAACAATAACAACAATGTCCGGGTTGCCCAAGATACTTCGGGAAACTCGCAGACACCTCCAGGTACTCAGGGTTAAATAGTAAAATATATAATGTTAACTTAAGTCTCAATAATTTCGTATCATTCAAAAATGTTGCAACGAATAAAAAGATAACATTTTTGATTGATACAGGTGCAGATATTTCAATAATTAAAGAAAATTCTGATGTCTTTCATGACATCCAAATTAATAAAACTGTAGACATTAGAGGCATAGGAGAAGGAGTAATAAACTCCAAAGGTCTAGTCTCAATCGAACTACAGACAGACAAATACATTATTCCATATAAATTTCATCTGCTTCATTCAGATTTCGCAATCCCGTGCGATGGAATAATAGGATTAGATTTCATAAAAAAATTTAATTGCCAATTAGATTACAATAGTTCTGAGGATTGGTTTATAATTAGACCGCACAACCTAAAGTATCCTATTTATGTTCCAATAACATTTAGTTCTGGTACTAATTCAACACTTCTACCAGCAAGATCCCAAGTGATACGCAAAATAGAGTTGTCCTCAGCAGAAGAAAATATTTTAATTCCCAATCAGGAAATTAAACCGGGTGTTTACGTTGCAAACACGATTGCAACAGCCCAGAATGCTTTTGTCCGATTTTTAAACACAACAGATACATGCCAAATTGTAAGCATCAATAATTTAAAATCTGAATCACTTTCGAACTACGAAGTAGTTCAAAATATCAAAGACAATAGAAAAGAGTCTGTTCTTAATAAATTAAAGAAAAATTTCCCAGCATTGTTTAAAAAACAACTTGAAGAAATATGCACCCAGTATAGTGACGTGTTCGGACTTGAAACCGAACCGATCACAACGAACAATTTTTATAAGCAAAAATTGAGACTTAAGGATGACGACCCAGTATACGTGAAAAATTATCGATGTCCGCATAGCCAAACAGAAGAAATCCAGCGTCAAGTTGGAAAGTTAATTGAACAAAATATTGTTGAACCGTCTGTTTCACCATATAACAGCCCATTATTATTAGTTCCAAAGAAATCCCTTCCGGGTTCTTCAGAAAAAAAATGGCGATTAGTAATTGACTATCGCCAAATAAACAAAAAATTGCTGTCCGATAAATTTCCGCTCCCCAGAATTGACGATATTCTTGATCAATTGGGTCGAGCTAAATATTTTTCCTGCCTTGACCTTATGTCAGGTTTCCATCAAATTGAGCTTGAGGAAAACTCAAGAAATATAACGTCTTTTTCAACAAGCAATGGTTCATATCGCCTCACGCGATTACCATTTGGATTAAAAATAGCGCCTAATTCATTTCAGAGAATGATGACCATAGCATTCTCAGGCCTTGAGCCTTCACAAGCTTTCCTTTACATGGATGATTTAATCGTTATTGGTTGTTCTGAACAACATATGATTAAAAACTTAAAAGATGTTTTCAAACTTTGTAGAAAACACAATCTAAAATTACATCCAGAAAAATGTTCATTTTTTATGCACGAGGTGACGTTTTTAGGTCACAGATGCACAGATAAGGGAATCTTACCAGACGATAAAAAATTCGATGTTATCAATAACTATCCAGTCCCTACGGACGCAGACAGCGCTAGAAGATTCGTTGCATTTTGCAATTATTATAGACGTTTTATAAAAAACTTCGCCGAATATTCACGGCACATAACAAGATTATGTAAAAAGAATGTCCCATTTGAATGGACAACGGAATGTGAAAAAGCATTCCAGTACCTAAAAAATCAACTTGTTCAACCAAATTTATTACAGTACCCAGATTTTAGCAAAGAATTTTGCATAATCACAGATGCAAGCAAGCAAGCATGTGGAGCAGTTTTAACTCAAAACTATAATGGACTCCAACTCCCAGTTGCATATGCATCAAGAGCATTCACTAAAGGTGAAAGCAATAAGAGTACTACGGAACAAGAACTAGCAGCAATACATTGGGCAATAACGCATTTTCGACCATATATATATGGCAAACATTTTACAGTGAAAACTGATCACAGACCTTTAACATACTTATTCTCTATGATAAACCCAAGTTCAAAATTAACACGCATGCGACTCGAATTAGAAGAATATAATTTTACGGTAGAGTATCTGAGAGGAAAAGACAATTTCGTGGCAGACGCCCTGTCAAGGATAACAATATCCGACTTAATTGATATGAACAGAAAAGTCCTGAAAGTCGCTACAAGATATCAAAGTAGACAAAATTCCTGCGCAGGAAAAGATAAAATAGAATTGCCACGGCAATCTATAGAAAAAGCTTCAAAGCCCAACGTATATAAAGTCATTAACAATGACGAAGTACGTAAAGTAGTGACCTTGCATGTAAAAAATATGCTATGTTCTTTTAAACATGGTAAGAAAATTACTGCAAGATATGATGTTAGCGATTTATATACTAATGGAACTCTTGACTTAGGTCAATTTTTCCAAAGGCTTGAAACGCAAGCCGGTATAAATAAAATCAGCCAACTCAAAGTGGCACCGTGGGAAAATATCTTTGAACACGTTTCAATCGATAATTTCAAAAATATGGGCAATAAAATATTAATTTCATTGAGAGTAGCGCTACTCAACCCGGTGACCCAAATAGAAACAATAAAAGAAAAAGAAGCTATATTGTCTACATTCCATGACGATCCAATTCAAGGAGGTCATACAGGCATAAATAAAACAATATCAAAAATAAAGAGACAATATTATTGGAAAAACATGACTAAACATGTAAAACAGTACATAGAATAAATGTCCAAAATGCCTGACGTCGAAAACGACGAGACACACAAGATCACCTATGATTATAACCGAAACCCCACAATATGCTTTTGACAGAGTGATAGTAGACACAATTGGTCCACTACCACGTTCGGAAAATGGGAATGAATACGCAATCACTTTAATATGTGATTTGACAAAGTATTTAGTAGCAATTCCTGTTGCAAACAAAAGTGCAACAACTGTAGCAAAAGCCATATTCGAATCTTTTATTCTGAAGTACGGTCCAATGAAGACGTTCATTACGGACATGGGAACAGAATATAAAAATTCCATTATAACTGACTTGTGCAAATATTTAAAAATAGATAACATAACATCTACAGCACACCACCACCAGACATTAGGTACCGTTGAAAGAAGTCATAGGACATTCAATGAGTACGTTCGTTCATATATATCAGTAGATAAAACTGACTGGGACATATGGTTACAGTATTTCGTGTATTGTTTTAACACAACACCATCAGTAACTCATAATTATTGTCCATATGAACTAGTATTCGGTAGACAAAATAACTTACCAATACAATTTAATAGCATAAATACGATAGAACCTATATATAATATAGAAGATTACTCTAAGGAAGTTAAATTTAGATTAGAAAACGCGTATAAGAGAGCTCGAATACTTTTAGAAAAGAATAAAATTAAGCAAAAAGAAATAAATGATAAGAAAGTATTAGATTTTAAAATAGAAATAGGAGACCAAGTTTATTTAAAGAACGAAACAGGTCATAAATTAGAATCTTCTTATATAGGACCATTTGAGGTCATTAGCATAGAAAAGAATAATAATATAATAATAAAAAACAAGAAAAATAAAGAGCAAAAAGTGCATAAAGATAGACTAAAAAAGATAAATAAGTAAAAAAAAAAAACGTATATATATATGTAAGATGGGCGGAGATGACCAGATGATCGACAGCTGCCTGAGCATCACTGGCAAGCTGCAATAGTGTCGCTGCGACAAAGCGACAAAAGAGCGACACACACACAAACACACATACACACAGACATTCTTGAATTTCGCAAGGAGCATTAGTCGTCGCATAGAAGTTGCCAGTTGCAGAAGCAGAAAGATTAAGCCGTCGATTCATTTTGAATAATTTCATTAAGTTTTGTAAACACACTAAATTCACATATTTAAATAATATTAATCAATAAATAAACATAAACACTTCACATTTGGGGGCTCAATCGGTCGTGAGCTTTTTGGTGTGCAAGCAATATAAAGTTGTCGGTAGATTATCGAAAAAGTTGCTAAGTTGTAATATATGGTTGAAAAATTATTTAAAGCCATATATTAAATTACGTTGAAAGCCGAAATCCTAAAAACATCAATTAAGTTGTAAGCAGTCTACTGCGCAGTTGAAAATTTTCGTTGGTAGTAGTAGTTTTCTGCTTGTGTGTGTCACTGGATACATACAGAATGCCCAAATTGAAACATACGCCAGCTAAGAAACAGAGAAAAACACCAGCAAAAAGAACGGAGGAACAGCCTGAAGAAGACGAAGAATCAACGGAGGGACAACCTACGGAAGAAGAAGAAACATCGAGAAAAGAGTGTAAAGAGTGTAAAGAACAAACAGAGGAAACAACGACGAAATTAGCGATCTCGCTCGAGAACACAATGGCAGAAGGAAACGAAAACAGTGTGACCAGTTTCAGCGTAGCAGAAAAAGTTGAACAGATGCTACAATTGCTAAGCTTGAAAATAGAAATTGACGAAAAACGAAGTGGCCAAGTTAAGGTTGCAGCCGATAAGTTTGAAAAAGTCGTTTCTGACTACGATGGAAAATCTATGCCTGTTAAAAAATGGTTTGATATTTTTGAAAGAAATGCTGAGGCCTACGAACTTACAGAAAAACAGATGTATGTACAAGCTAGAGGCAAGATGGTTGGAGCAGCAAAGCTATTTCTTGAGTCTGAAAATGTGTGCGAATACGAAGAACTGAAGTACATTGTGATCGAAGAATTTTCTTGTAATCTTAATAGCGCTGATGTACATAAACAATTACAGGAAAGGAAAAAGAAAAAAGACGAATCACTACATGAGTATATGCTACAGATGAAAAAAATTGCAGCAATGGGAGATGTTGAAGATGTTGCCGTTATACATCACATTGTCAATGGCCTTGATATCAAAAATGAATATATGTAAGTGCATAATGCTTCGTTACAAGTCGTTTAAAGCCTTGAAAAATGAATTTGATATTTACGACAAGCTAAAAATATATGATAAGAAGAATGATCAACAAAAGGCAAAAGCCAGTTCCAATCAAGTGCCGTCGGCAGGAAAAAAGGATCATTGCTACAATTGCGGTTCGATGGAGCACAAGAGGAAAGATTGCAGTGCCGAAACGAAGTGTTTCAGTTGCAATCAAAATGGTCATATTTCACGAAATTGTCCTAAACAGGTGGAAAAGGTAAATAAGATTGATGCTGAGAAAAGCCGTACAAAGACAATCAAAGTAAACAACCTTGAAGTTAATTGCCTCGTGGATACTGGATCAGATGTGACACTGATGAAGGCAAATATCGTGGAGAAAATCAATGACGTTGAACTGATGAAAAGTGCCTCGATATTGCGCGGGCTAGGAAATTCAACAACACAGCCGATTGGTTGCTTCTGTGCTCAAGTATTGGTCGATGATCTGACAACTGACCAAAACTTTATAGTTGTTTCCAGTGCTAAGATGGATTGTGATGTGCTGCTTGGACACGATTTCATCAATAAATTTCGTATGATTGCTGACAAGCGAGGATATACATTAATGAGCACGAAATCAGATCCGATGAAAACGAATGAGTATGATATGGTTTATAATATTTGCGAAGAATCTTCTTTTATAGTGCCACCAAAGTATAAAAAGTCTGTCGAGCAGTTGATAAAAAGTACCTATCAGATGCCACCACAAGAAATGAAGCAGTGTACTATAGAGCTGAAGATAGTACCCGATGGAGTTGTTAAGCCGTTTCGCCACCAACCTACCCGTTTGTCACCAGATGAAGCTGACGCAGTAAAGAAGCAAGTTGAAGACTGGATTGAAGAAGGTGTGGTGCGCAAATCTTCGTCGAATGTTGCAAGTCGAGTAGTTGTGGTTAAGAAGAAAGATGGCACACTGCGAGTCTGCGTGGACTACAGAAAGCTAAACAGCATGGTTTTGGTAGACTGTTTTCCGGTGCCACTGATGGAGGATGTTCTGGAGAGTCTGCAGGATGCCAGCTGGTACACCGTAATGGACTTGGAGAACGGCTATTTTCATGTTCCAGTTCAAGAGGAAAGCAAGTCGCTGACAGCATTTGTCACACGTGAGGGTCTATACGAATTTAATAAAACTCCGTTTGGTTTTAAAAATTCGCCAGCTGCGTTTATAAGATTTGCTCAGTTTGTGTTCCAAAGCCTTATCAACTCTGGAATTATGCAGCTATACATGGATGACATAATCATATACGCAGAATCCCCTGAAGTATGCATGCAGAAAACCACATGTGTCTTGGAGACAGCAGCACAGTACGGATTAAAGATTAAGTGGAAGAAATGCAGCTTTATGCAGACAAAAATCAATTTTCTGGGCCACGTCATTGAATCGGGTAAAATTTGGCCAGGAAACGAAAAAACGGTAGCAGTCAAGCATTTCAGCACGCCGAAGAACATCAAGGCAGTACAATCCTTTCTGGGCTTGACGGGATTCTTCAGGAAGTTTATTTGTGGATATGCCCAAATAGCACGCCCGTTGACAAATCTACTGAAGAAAGAAGCTGATTTTAAGATTGGTCCGGCAGAGCTGCAGGCCCTACAACAGCTGAAAGATGTTTTGACAAAAGAACCTGTATTACACATTTACTCCAGAGATGCCCCAACCGAACTCCATACAGATGCATCTAAAGACGGATTTGGAGCTGTTTTACTGCAGATATTTGACGAAAAGCTGCATCCGATCTATTATTGGGGCAAAAAGACGACAGATGCCGAATCGAAACGACATAGCTATTATCTGGAAGTAAAAGCCGCATTTTTAGCAATAAAGAAGTTTCGTCACTACTTGCTGGGTGTACACTTTAAGCTGCTGACGGATTGCGCTGCATTCAAGGCTACAATTAACAAGCAAGATATCCAGAGAGAAGTAGGCCAATGGATTTTATATATGCAAGACTTCAATTTTTAAACGGAGCATCGCGCAGGAGATAGAATGAAGCATGTGGATTGCCTTAGCCGCTTCCCGAGCTCATGCATGATGGTGACAACGGAATTGGTTACTCGCATTAAGAAGGCACAACAGCAGGATGACTTTGTTAAAGCTATCATAGAGATTGTTCAGCAGCATGCGTACCAAGACTTTATATTGAAAGGTGGCATTCTATTTAAAGCAGTAGAAGGCAATGAAGTTCTGGTCGTCCCAAGGCTTATGGAACGAGACGTAATCCAAGGATCACATGAAGTGGGCCATTTTTCGATGCAAAAGACAATGCATGCGATCCAGCAGCAATTTTGGATCCCACATCTTGAAAGTAAGGTATCAAAGATAATTTCTAATTGTGTCAAATGTATCATCCACAGTAAGAAATTGGGAAAGCAAGAAGGTTATCTGAACGTGATCGGCAAGGGAGATGTGCCTTTACACACTTTGCATCTGGATCATCTAGGCCCGATGGATGCATCGGCCAAGCTGTATAAGTACATTCTAGCAGCAGTTGATGGGCTCAGCAAGTTTGTGTGGCTGTTCCCAACCAAGTCGACCGGACATGAGGAAGTTGTCAAGAGGCTGAGCGAGTGGTCGAACATATTTGGACTTCCCAGACGTATCATCACCGATAGAGGAGCTGCGTTTACGTCGGATGGTTTTCAAGAGTTCCTTGACAGAAATAAAGTTGAACATGTAAAGACGACAACAGGTGTGGCAAGAGGCAACGGACAAGTGGAACGGGTCAACCGAACAATCTTGTCAGTTATATCGAAGCTGTCCTCAAATGAACCAGACAAGTGGTATAAGCATGTGTCTGAGGTGCAGAAAGCAATCAACTCACATGTGCATGCGACTCTAAAAATCTCACCCTACGAAGTTATATTTGGAGTCAAAATACATAACCAAGCCGAAGATCGCTTACTGCAGCTATTAGAAGAAGAGTTGGTCGTTCAATTCAATGATGAGCGTCAAAAACTGCGTGACGAGGTGAAGCGGAATATCGAACACACACAGCAGGTCTACAAACGCAATTTTGACAAGAAACGCCGATCGGAGCACACTTATAAAGTTGGTGACCTTGTTGCCATTAAGAGGACTCAGTTTGTTGCTGGTCGAAAGCTGGCCAGCGAGTATCTTGGTCCGTATGAAATCACGAAAGTAAAAGGAAATGGTAGATACGACGTTCGAAAGGCAGCTGATGTTGAAGGACACAATCTCACAGCATCTAGCTGCGACAATATGAAGCTTTGGAGATATTTCTTGGACAACGAAGACTTGTTGTCATCTGGGACAGATGACGAAGATCAGGAAGGCCGAATGTAAGATGGGCGGAGATGACCAGATGATCGACAGCTG
Source organism: Drosophila neotestacea (assembly GCA_035044365.1). Lineage (NCBI taxonomy): Eukaryota > Metazoa > Arthropoda > Insecta > Diptera > Drosophilidae > Drosophila > Drosophila neotestacea. Next base: position 61,444 of record JAWNMD010000544.1, read on the forward strand.
CCTGAGCATCACTGGCAAGCTGCAATAGTGTCGCTGCGACAAAGCGACAAAAGAGCGACACACACACAAACACACATACACACAGACATTCTTGAATTTCGCAAGGAGCATTAGTCGTCGCATAGAAGTTGCCAGTTGCAGAAGCAGAAAGATTAAGCCGTCGATTCATTTTGAATAATTTCATTAAGTTTTGTAAACACACTAAAGTCACATATTTAAATAATATTAATCAATAAATAAACATAAACACTTCACATATATATAACATTTTTATCAAACAAAAAAAAAACAATTTTGTTTTTATTACATTTTAAATTTTTACTCTTTTTAAACTTTAAAATTTTAAACCTTACATAAATACAACATAGTATATAATGCAAAAAAAAAAATAAACAATATTATTAATCATTTTTATATTAAATAACTACACTATATTACGTTATTTTTTAAAAAAAGGGAGGTGTAGTATGTTGTATGCCAAGTGAGCATATGCCCAACATATTGTAGTGTATACAATATGTCAAGTGGTCATATGCCCAACTTCTAAGTAAGAGTAACAACTCATAACATAACGACACTTTGTCGCAATGTTTATACAATCATAAATATACATACATAAGTGCAGTAATACGATCCGCCACTTATGCGGACTGGCCGCACCGTGAGATCGCTGGCCTAAGCACTCCTTGAGTATGTACCATCAGTACATATATATGAATATGTTTATGGGCACATACGTACTGCAACTCTCTCTCTTTCTCTGCCGACGCTGTTAGCGGCAGAATTCACTTAGTTATTCACTTATTATAAGCGAAATATATATTTGAATAAAACCAAGAGGAGACTCTTGAATGAAACCTCTAAGTGAATGGATGTTCTTATTTCAATCTAACTTTGCATCAATAACAGTCCATTGATAGGTTTAATAAGACTAGGGCAAGACCCAACACCTACAGGCCAGGAGACACAATTTTTGTCTCCAACAGACAAATAAGAGCAAAGACAAACACCGGTTTAAGAAAGAAGAGGTAAAAGAGGATGGAAGGGTCACCGTAAAGACAGAGACGGGCAAGCTCCTCCACAAGTCTCATATTAAAAGTTAATAACAAAGCAATGGAAAACGTTTCACAAGCCTAAACATAAAATAAGACACATTTTTTATATACAAAAAATATAACACAAAATTGTAGACATTAAGCAACACAAACAAAAACAAAACAAAAAAAACACCAGAAAATTCTTTAAAAAAAATAATACAAAATAAAAATAAAATGAACAAAAAAATATAAATAAATAGAAAAGTTGACATACCTTGTAACCAAAGTACCAAAGTAGCAAAATAACAAATAATTAACACAACAAGGTACACAGAATATCGTTTAAGTCTTATAGAAACAAATTTGTATAATTATCTTTAAGTTCTATATAATTTTTGTACACCTTCCTTTTTTCTTATATTGTAAGCGCGGCCATACTACAAATAGTAGCCGCTCTCCACGTTTTCAAATACGACGCGCCGGTCATCCCCCTCCAGCAAGGCATGGGCATGAATGCGGTATTCAAACTCGCACACGTCATCGACCTACGTCAACTCTAGCAGGTCATCGACAAAACCACCAGTGAGGCTTCACTGATCACCGACGGCAGAATCGGAGCCCTGGTATGCCATTACCTACAAGAGGCAACGAACGGTATTGCAAAAATGACCGCAACAACGCACCGTAAGCCTCGCTCCATCAATTGGCTAGGATCTGCGTGGAAATGGGTCGCCGGATCGCCGGACGCCTCGGACTGGAACAGTATCCTCCAGTCCCAAGACAACGTTATAAAAAATAGCAACCAACAAATCAGGATAAATACGAGGTTGTTTGATGTCACACACGACTCGTTGCGAAAACTGGATGACGTCGTCACAAGAGTAAATGCCATCGACGGGGACGTACATGTGGCCACTGTTCTACTACACAAGGCGATGATCCTGGTAAACCAAGTCAACGAAATCACGAGGGCTTGCCAACTGGCAAAGACGGGAGTCGTTAACACGAACCTTCTGGATCATAAGGAAGTGGAAACGTTGCTTACGGAAACCCAGAGCCTACCATACCAAAATGTGGTGGAGGCAGTGGAGTTCTCCGAGCCATCAATTCTGACCAATGGAACTTCTCTGTTATACGTCCTATCGCTGCCCAAAGTCGTGGACAGAAAATACCGACTGCTGGAAAGCAAGTTGTACTGGAGTATAACAAATTGGCGATGGACCCTCAGGAAACGTACGCAGTACTGGGAAGCTGCCTGTCGATTGGAAATACCACCGTATGCCAGGAGAAGAACTTGAAGAAATTGGACGAAAACAGTTGCATTCCCCGGCTAATGAAAGGAGGCCACGCCTTCTGTGACTACCTCCGGAACGACCAAGGAGTGGTTGAATTAGTAGACGACGGCACCTTACTTCTCACAAACTTTAACGGTACGATCATGGCGGATTCAGGGAATCATCACCTAACGGGGTCGTTTATAGTCCAATTCGACAACGAAACCGTTAATATTGGAAACATATCTTACAACAGCTACTCGTCCACTCATGTGATGGCTATACCTGCTGTTTTAACCAAGGTCACCGCCGCGGGATACAAGCTTTCACTTAATTACGTGCATGATTTCAGCCTTCAGAATCTAAAAAAATTATCAACCATGTCCAATAACTTTCTATTTTCAATTATAACAGAAGCAGCGATGGGCCTGATTGTGGTCGCTCTACTGTATGTCGTGTGGAGGAAAATCACTTCTACTAAAGGGATTCCGTCACATCAAGGCGTAGACGAACTGGAAGCACAGCCCTCCAGCTCAACCCCCCCGAAAGGCCCTTGATCTGCGGGACGCAGATCTTTGAAGGTGGAAGAGTTAACAGTGACTCTCGTCGCCCTTGCGACGAGCAAGCTGCACATTCCAGCCGCCGTCGACGTTCATATTGCATACGGTGCAATTTGACCGCCACACGCTGCTGTTGTTTGGCCGCGTTGCAATTGCCATGCACTCCATGGCTGATCGCGAGTTTGGGTCGTCGCCCCGAACTTGCTGATATTAAGCAACAGCGGATATGGTGACCGCTGCCTCAGCGTAGCCACTGCTGCAGCGGGAACGCTGACTCGACGTGCAGCGGAACGTTGGGCTGTAAGCGGACACCGCGGCAGACTTCGTGGGAAACAGAACGGGCCGGCGAGGGCAGAGCTTGGCGGACCGGCATTTGGATTAGACGTTAATGTCAAACTAAAACGATCAATAAACACTTATAACGATTTTAATCTAAAGTCTTCTACACTTGGCATCATTGGGATCTTACTTACAGCTAAAACAGCACACCCCGGATATCAACGATGTTTAGGTAACTTAGTCGGGTGCCCACAGGGCGCCCGGACTTAACTTTGATATGGAAAAAAAGAATCCTCAGAAGGTCAATAAGAATAGGCTTAAGTTATTCAAAAATTAATTTGATATATAAAAACAAAAATACAAATTTTACTGTTTTTCTATTTTATTGAAATACATGTACTTTCTAAGAATAAAAAAAAAAACATTTATGTTAATATTAATATACATAAATTAAAACTTCATATACATAAGCTAAAAATAACTTCATATAATTACGTTATTTTTCAAAAGGAGGGAGATGTAGTATGCACATATCGAGAGCTCACTGTACTTAGCAATATGTCCGGTATATACTTCATATATACTTATAAACATAATTGCTGGAAGGCAAAGACACTTAGTCTTTGTTGCATAATGTCATGTCAAGTGCAGTTCAAGTACCCCGAAATATGATCGGCACAGAATGCCTTGACTACAAACAAGCCGCGTCAGCATTAGTTCTATGCATTGACCACTTACATATGTGCACATTACGCTCTGTCCCACCAGCGACGTTTTCGCCGCTTATACATAATATATATACTCGTTTCATATGTAATATATAAAACGACTTATCTACAAAAGGCAGCGCTGCCCCTGAGGACTGCTCAGCCTTAGGTTTAGTAATAAGTAAAACTGAATGTAAAGATAGGAAGAATAAAGTCGTGAGCAGCGATCACAACAGTCGCTCTCACTAATCAAAACTCCAAAAAACCAAGTGTCTTACTTCACTGTGGATTCCTCTTAACTAAGTTGAATCCGACTTAACTATAATATTATATATACCAATAATCAAGTCGCTAACATTAAAGGGGCTCCTTCAATTCGACTTCGAAATTTTGTATTTTAATTTCCGGGGGCGGAGGATCAATGGGAGATATAGATGAACCTACATACCAAATTTGATGTCTCTAGCTGTTATAGTCTCTGAGATCTACATAGGTGTTCATATTTTCGAAATTTCGATCAGCCGTATACTATCCGTTTATTATCCGATCCGGATAAAACTTTCAGGACAGGATTGGACTATAAAGTTTATCATGTGTGAAAAAAATCATATCGCTAGCTTTCGTTATTCGACTTTGAAATTTTGTTTCAAATTTACGGGGGCGGAGGTGGGCGTGGCAAATTTCTAAAACAAACTTGATTAATGCAATATATAAATGAACCTTCATGCCAAATTTGGTGGCTCTAGCTCTTATAGTCTCTGAGATATAGTTGTTCAAAAAAGTGACAGACAGACGGACAGACGGACATGGCTATATCGTCACCCTGATCAAGAATATATATACTTTATGGGGTCTGTAAGGCTTCCTTCAATGCGTTACAAACTTCGTGACAAAATTATAATACCCTCTGCAAGGGTATAAAAATTGATCTCCGAAGGAATAAGGGAAATGAAAATCAACATTATTACCCATCAGCAATTCCAGCATATATAAACAATCAGTCTCATCCACAAACCAAGAACAACCAACAATTACACCAAGAATTTAGACAACATCTTAATCAGGGTAGAACCCAAAATCCAATTAATTACCAAACAAATGAAAGTTCTCTTGGTACTAAACCACCTGTCAAAAGACAACGCAAAAGTACTAGCGGGAAATCCAAAATGGACACAAGTGTAAATTTTTATCAAGCAGCTGCGGACTCCGAAATAGAAGAAACCCCTTTATTCGATTAATAATGAATAATCAACACCTTAAGTCTTCTATTAATTCAATGAAATCAAATTTTCTGGGCTTTCCAACTAAAACATTTAATTTGAAAGTTCCAACCATAAATGGAAATATTACTTTAAATCAATGTATTTCCCAAACAAACTTTGTCCGTCGCATCAAATCTTTTACATTCACGAATTTTCAGAAAATTACGATGTATTATTATGCAGGGATTATCTTGAAGCTTGAAAGGCAACAATCTATATATATAAAGCTCTTTGTCCTGATTCACTGAGTCATCATGCTGTAGGCCAAATGGCTTAAGGTATTGAGCTGAAACTTTCACACAACATACCTGAGACATAATTATCGTGCAATAAGACGGGATTTTTTGATATCCCCACTGGAAGGGGTTAAAATGGGGGATCAAGGCCAAAATTGCTAAGTATGAAAATTTTGTTGTATTTTGACCTATCTCAACCAAACTCACAGATTATGTATTTCTCACTGCTACATCCTGAAAAAATTTGGTCAAGATCGAATGACTATATCATATAGCTGCCATAGGAACAATCAGACGCAAATTAAAACTGTGTATGATGAGCTTTGTTGTTTTTTGAGTTATCTTAACCAAACTCACAGATTATGTATTTCTTACTCATTGTTACATTCTGTGAGAACTTGGTAAAGATCGGATCACTTTATCATATAGCTGTCATAGGAACAGTGGTTTTTAATGCTATTAATAAACAATCAAAAGCAGCGTGTGGGGGGGGGGGGGGTGAGGTGGTAGTGTAGCATGTGTACATATGTATATGAATGATATTCAAGACATCTTGGGCAGCAACACATAAGTTGCCTAAGCATAAACAAGGCTGCAACACTTTGTTGTTATGCCAACATAATATATAAGTTAACACACAACGCCCAACACACAATATTTAATAAGTTCATAATCAACCCTCGCTATCGCGTATTTATAAGTTAACGAACAGCCCTCGCAATTGCGGCGTTGCATACTTTGTATCAGCGCGCTATAGCTGCAATGGTCAGAGGCGGTAACTGGACACTTTTGTTTTTCTGCAAGAGCTTCCGTTAGTGCCTAGGATTTTGCTGAGTCGGCTTGCCGACCATGACATTGTGGCGTGATGTGAGTTTTGGCTTAGCTTAAGTCAAATATTCTTTGTAATTATAAATCAGTTTTGAATACAGCGCTCTTGCAGTAAGTCGCTTAATAAAGATCTACTCCGGCACTTAGCCGTTAAATAGCTTTGTTTTATTGACTGAGCCCGAGGCCAGCAATAAGAGGTACAGTTTACCTCTCAACCTAATCTTCAGATATTGGATATCAATATTTGAAACATCATAATTGGCGCCCAACTAGTGGAAGAATTCCACGATAAACAACTAACAACAAAAACAACTAAGACAGCAGCGCGGGAGCGGCAAGTGACCAGTTAAACTAAATAATTTCTTTTGTGTTAATTAAACCATGTAAGTGGATACTTTAGCCAAAATTGTTTATTGACATACAATTTTAATTAAAAAAAAAAAAAATATATAAAAAACTAGTTAGTACTAGTGGGCATTTTATTTTGCAACCCATTTATAAATAAAATAATAATAACTAAACCAAGTTTATGAAACACGTGAGAGTGACTAATTTGAGAATTTTTAGTTGAGTTTATTTATCATCCAGATCGTTAATAAAATAACTTTGTGTTACTTTCTGTGTGGCTATTGTTGTGCTATAACAATACGTACAGTTCTCGTGGTTCGTAGCTGTGACGTAATTCGACCCGTCTTCTGACGTTTTGTTTTTGCGGCCGCTGGCTTGCGCATGCAGTCGTTCAAACAATATAGAGAACCTCACAGGCAGTTAAGTGACTCAGATTCCGACTGTGACAATCGCATCAAAGTGCCAGCTACAAGACTTCTCCCCGTAGTTCCCTCACCACCAAGTAAAATGGATCCAGAACAGCTTAGAGAATTAGTAACATCGGCTATCAGCAATGCTTTAGCCGAACAGGCCATTGTAAACCAGCAAAGGGAGCAAGCATTGACTCAAAGAATTAACGAATTAGCTCAACAAATAGCAGCGGCAAACATTGCCGCCCCACAAGTGGTACCATATGCTGCTATAGAAATTAGAAACAACATTCACTGTGACGAGCCGCTAGATGCCGTCAAGTGCTTACCAGAGTTTGCAGGAGTACAGGAATCCTACGTATCCTGGAGACAGGCAGCATTAGCCGCGTACCAGATTTTCAGACCACATAATGGCCGTTCTCGTCATTATCAGGCTGTTATTATCATAAGAAGCAAGATTAGGGGGCCCGCAGATGCAGTGCTAGCCTCATTTGGTACTGTATTGAATTTTGATGCGATAGTAAATCGCCTAGATTTCACATACAGTGACAAGAGGCCAATTCATGTTATTGAACAAGAATTAGGTACCCTGACGCAGGGTGGCCTATCCCTACTTCAATATTATGATGAGGTAGAAAAGAAACTTACTCTCCTTACCAGTAAAGTTAACATGTCATATGAGCCAGCTTTAGCAAAGGGCCTGTGTGAAAAATTCCGCGACGACGCGTTGCGTGTGTTCATATCGGGTCTTAAGCGCAGTCTTACAGACGTGCTCTTTGCAGCAAAGCCAAAAGATTTGCCTTCAGCGCTAGCTCTCGCGCAAGAAGTTGAGTCAAATCATGAAAGGTACGCATTTGCGGCCAATTTCGCTAGAAGCCTAGAAGACAAAGAGCGTAAGCCGCATGCAAAAGCGCAGGGTCAACAACATGAGAGGCAATCGCAACAAGCCGAAACACAAGCTAGCGGTACAAAGAATCCGCACTTTAGTAAGCAGAACAAGACCCCGGTGCAGTCTGACCAGCGAAGCAGCAGACATGACTCTGATACCATCAATTTTTTAGGAACAAATCCCTGCTACCCGTCATCAGACGAAGAGTAGCAGGGACTCATATGCGATTCCTAATAGACACGGGCGCGGCCAAAAATTTCATTCGGCCATATGAAGGGTTGAAAGGCGTCCGCTCCGTCAAAATTTATTCCATTCACGGTGAGACACAAATTACACACAAATGCCTTGTTTCAATGTTTGGGTTAAAAGCAACCTTTTTTATTCTACCCAACTTGTCAAGTTTCGATGGGATTGTAGGCCTTGACCTGCTAAAGCAGGCGGCTGCTTCGCTTTGTCTAGCTTCAGGAGAGCTTAAGTGGGGCACGGAGGTCGAAAAAATTACCTTCCACACGTGCAAAGATGTAAATTTCACTAATGTAGACTGTGCAGAGGAATCTCCATCAACTAGAATTTCTTTTTTGGAAATGCTAAAGACCAGACAAAAGGCTTTTGCAGACCCAGACGAAGCGTTGCCTTACAACACATCAGTTGTGGCTACCATAAGGACCACAGATGAGCAACCGATCTATGCTAAGCTTTACCCATATCCAATGGGAGCAGCTGATTTCGTTAATAAGGAAATCAAAGATCTACTAAAAAATGACATAATTCAAAAATCCGTCTCCCCCTACAATAACCCAATATGGGTAGTAGACAAGAAAGGCACGGATGAAGCTGGCAACAGAAAAATGAGATTGGTAATGGACTTTCGTAAACTTAACGAAAGAACAGTGCCTGACAAATACCCTATGCCAAACATATCAATGATATTGGCGAATTTGGGGAGAGCCAAATTCTTTTCAACATTAGACCTCAAATCTGGTTATCACCAGATCATTCTCGCTGAACGCGACCGTGAAAAAACCTCTTTCTCAGTGAACGGGGGAAAATACGAGTTCAAAAGACTCCCCTTTGGATTAAAGAATGCAGCAAGCATCTTCCAAAGAACCATCGACGACATACTGCGAGAGCAGATTGGCAAATTTTGCTATGTTTATGTCGATGACGTAATCATCTTTTCAGAAGATGAGGAATCCCACATTAAACACGTGGATTGGGTCCTCAAAAGCTTGCACGACGCAAACATGAGGGTCTCCGTTGAAAAATCACGTTTTTTTAAGAAAAGCGTGAACTTTCTGGGATTCATAGTCACCAGCACTGGTGCCACAACGGATCCTGAAAAGGTTAGGGCAATACAAGAGTATCCAGAACCTAAAACACTGTTCGAGGTCAGATCATTTCTAGGCCTCGCAAGCTATTACAGATGCTTCATTAGGGACTTCGCCGCAATAGCAAGGCCCATCTCGAATATCCTAAAGGGCGAGAATGGAACAGTCAGTAAACACAGGTCAAGAAATATAAAGGTTCAATTCTCTGAAGTGCAGCAAAAGGCGTTTCAGAAGTTGCGCGATATATTGGCATCTGAGAATGTAATGCTCAGGTACCCCGATTTTAAGAAGCCATTCGATCTAACGACCGATGCTTCAGCTCACGGCATAGGTGCAGTTTTGGCCCAAGAGGGCCGTCCTATAACAATGATATCGAGAACATTGAAGGACTGTGAGGTCAACTATGCCACAAATGAGAGAGAGTTATTGGCATGGGGTGAAAGACATTAATATCTTCACTGACCATCAACCCTTGACATTCGCAGTTTCGGAGTCCAATCCGAATGCGAAGATCAAAAGATGGAAAGCGCGCATTGACGAGTCTAATGCGCGCATCTTCTATAAACCCGGCAAGGACAATCTGGTTGCGGATGCCTTGTCAAGACAACAGCTCAACGCTGTAAATGAACAAGAAGTGGAGTCCTGCGCAGCAACGATCCACAGTGAGGTATCTCTCACCAACACCATTGAAACAACATACAAACCATTGAACTGTTTTCAAAACCAAATAGTGCTAGAAGAGGCACGTTTCCCATTAAAGCGGAGTTTTATTTTATTTGGAAATAAGAAACGCTACTTGATCAACTATACTTGCATTGAATCGCTTCTCGACGAGCTCGAAGATGTAATTTCACCCAAATGCGTAAATGCTCTCCACTGCAACTTACACACTCTTGCAATGATACAAGACACATTGGTCCGCAGATACCCAGCCACAAAGTTCTGGCATTGCAAAAATCGAGTAGTTGACGTGCTTGCAGTTGGAGAAAGGAGGGAAATCCTCACAGCCGAGCACAATAGGGCCCATAGGGCTGCACAAGAAAATGTTAAGCAGGTACTCTCCGAGTACTACTTTCCAAAGATGGCGAAAATGGCCAATGAAATAGTGCAGAATTGCAAAACATGTGCCAGAGCTAAATATGATAGACACCCCAAAAAACAAGAGCTCGGGGAGACACCGATCCCCTCACATGTAGGAGAGATGTTACACATAGACATTTTCTCCACAGACCGGAAATATTTTCTCACTTGCATCGACAAGTTCTCTAAGTTTGCTATTGTCCAACCGGTCGCTTCAAGAACCATTGTGGATCTAAAGCCAGCCATAATGCAACTAATGAATTTTTTCCCAACAACCAGATCCATTTACTGTGACAACGAACCGTCACTGAATTCGGAGACCATCGTAGCGATGCTTGCAAACAACTATGGGGTCAGCATTTCAAATGCACCGCCATTGCATAGCGTTTCTAATGGACAGGTTGAGCGCTTTCACAGCACTCTGTTAGAGCTAGCCAGATGTCTAAAGATCGATAAAGGCATAAGTGACACCGTAGAGGTAATTTTACTGGCTACAACTGAGTACAATAAGTCAATCCATTCGGTCATCGACCAAAGACCAGTTGATGTGGTTCAGGCACACCCGGATGAGCCACAAGCGAAAATACAAGAGAAGATCAGAAACGCGCAGACGAATCTCAGAGCTAGAGAAAACGCAAAGCGGCAGAATAGGGTCTTCGACGTTGGTGACAAAGTTTTGGTCAAATCCAACCGTCGGCTCGGAAACAAACTCACACCTTTATGTGATGAGAAGGCCGTGGATGCAGACCTGGGGACCGAGGTCCTCATTAAAGGGAGGGTGGTCCACAAGGACAACCTAAAGTGACTCCCTTGTTTTTTTCCCATTTTTGTACACCTTTTTAAAGCCACTAGGCGAACTCGCATAAGTTAAATATAGTTTTTCAATTCATTATTAGCCACTTGGCATAGTTTTACAAATCATTTTTTGGTGGTGGGCAAACCTCTTTAAAAATAAATTGAAAAAATTGCTAAAGAAAAAGAAAACAACTTCATTTCACAGGTTCGGATCCATATTACTCCTTTCCTTATCAGTGGCCTCGGCACATATCACCGACTATTCGCGAGCCAAGTACATTCCCATTGTTGACGGTGAAATCCTGATATGGGAAGAGTACGCATATGTTAGGCATTCGGCAAACCTCTCAGAGTACGTGCGAATGGTGGAAGAAACGGTCAAATTAATTGACATGTTCCCGCAATCGAACATGAAAAAACTTTTGAATGTGGACACGGCACATTTACAAGACCTATTGGAAGCGTTAGGCACACACCATAGGGTTGCCAGGAGTTTAGACTTCTTAGGGTCCATATTGAAGGTTGTGGCGGGTACACCGGATGCCGGTGATTTAGAGTAGACTAGGTTCACTGAAATGCAGTTAGTAAATGCCAACAATAGACAAATAGAGATAAACACTAGAGTTCAAGACCAGCTTAACCAGTTAACAGACACCGTCAATAAAGTTCTCAAGATAGCCAAAAACTCACAAGTTGACACTAGCCATTTATTCGAAACATTACTATCCAGAAACAGAATGCTAATGATGGAGTTGCAAAGTTTAATGCTCGCTATTACTCTAGCGAAAGCTAACATTGTTAGCCCAAACATTTTGGACCACTTAGATTTGAAATCAATTTGGCTAGAGGAACCCACCAACACCCCAATAGGGGATCTTATGTCCGTTGCGTCCGTTAAAGTTCTGCAATCTATTAAAACCATACATTTTCTAATTAAGTTCCCAAAGATTAAAGAAGCTTGCAGAAAAATCACAATTTATCCCGTCGTTCACAAGAACTTTATATTGAGATTGATTGACAACGTCATAGCCGAATGCGATGGAAAAACCCACACACTGCAGAGTTGCGCCGCTTCACCTGGAGCCACATTTTGTCGTCTTGCATCGGGAAGTTCATGTGCCAAACAGCTCCATGCAGGTGGCACGGCACACTGCGAGATACAGCCGAGCGACCTGGAACTAATCACCCATGTAGATGACGGAATCATTATCCTCAACGACGGGTCCGCCAGGATTCGGGTAGACAATGGCACTGAGATCCAGGTGCAAGGCACGCATCTCATCACATTCGGAGACCGAGTCGCAATCAACGGAACTCTGTTTTACAATCATAACAACGTACGCAATAGAGTCCCGGGTATTGCCAATTCTCCCTTGCTAAACATCACTGCCAGCCAAGATGTCCTCAGTCTCCCTTATCTTCATCGTTTAAATGAACGTAATTTGGAGGCGATACAGCAATTCAAGAAAGACGCCGGAACTGATAAAACGTATCGTGTGACGTTCATCATTGGAGCCATATGCTGCGCTCTAATCTGCATTGGCCTCACGCTTTGGCGAATCATCGACGCGAAGAAGTCTGCGAAGCAGTTGCGAGAGGTCGTCGCCGGGATTGGATCGGCCGAGGGCGGCCTTACACTTGAAGGGGGAGTAGTTAACACACAACGCCCAACACACAATATTTTATAAGTTCATAATCAACCCTCGCTATCGCGTATTTATAAGTTAACGAACAGCCCTCGCAATTGCGGCGTTGCATACTTTGTATCAGCGCGCTATAGCTGCAATGGTCAGAGGCGGTAACTGGACACTTTTGTTTTTCTGCAAGAGCTTCCGTTAGTGCCTAGGATTTTGCTGAGTCGGCTTGCCGACCATGACATTGTGGCGTGATGTGAGTTTTGGCTTAGCTTAAGTCAAATATTCTTTGTAATTATAAATCAGTTTTGAATACAGCGCTCTTGCAGTAAGTCGCTTAATAAAGATCTACTCCGGCACTTAGCCGTTAAATAGCTTTGTTTTATTGACTGAGCCCGAGGCCAGCAATAAGAGGTACAGTTTACCTCTCAACCTAATCTTCAGATATTGGATATCAATATTGGAAACATTATAATTTATATAAAGCGGCGACTTTGTCGCCGCGCGGCTAACGCTAAGTGCCCTCTGCACACTTCAAGTGCAGACGAAATATGATCGCACTTGATAACAGCGCCCGCCCAAATAGCCGAGTCAGCGTTCTCACGCTTGACCGTCCAAGTATATACATATGTGCATGCATGACACTCTCTGCATGCCAGCAACGTTTCCGTTGCTTTACATAAACCTTTATATACAAGACATGTAAAACGGCTGCGCTCGCTGCTTCACAGCTCGCAGCTCTAAGCTAAGACATTTTAATCAATAAAGAACGTACAAAGAAGACAGACGTCTTCTCCTCAAATAAAGTGTTTCAATTAAGCAGCCGATAGACCTAATACAGTAGTACGATTCACTGCTGTTACGACTTTCAAAATAAATTTGCAGTATATGGCACTGTTACTTGCTGCTTTAATCCAATTGCAGTGAAAACTTTAAAACAGTGAGCAGCCAAAATATAAGTTAACGCCCTGCATGTCAATGTCCCAATACAACAACAACAATATGAGTACATAGGCAACCTTGTCAAATATAATATAATATAAGCAGCCAGACAGCAACAACAATTTAGCTGATCAGACAACAACAGCAAACATTAGCGGCTAAACCAAAACAACAACTTAAGCAACTACATAATTGTTTTAGTTCTAATCAAACCACCAATAAATACTGATGTATTTTTTTTTAGGAAATAACACAAATTCTTAATTGGCGCCCGAGCAGGGACCGTGTTATAAAAGCAACTTAAAAAGTTCACGCGTTGAAAAATAGAGTGCCTACAAAGTAGCTACTGTTCGCGAAAAGTGCCTGCAAACGTGAACATGGCCGAACTTAATTTTTTAGTCTAAACCGTTCCTCGTTGACTTATTTCCAATGTTGAACGAGGGACGGCAGGTATTGAACTTCCTCATTGATACTGGCTCTAACCAAAATTACATACAGCCTTCATTAGTAGAAATCCCGAAAGTAAACAAAGAAGATTTTTAAATCTTTTCAGTCTCTACGACACACCAATCAGATTTTTCATACTACCCACTCTCAAAACGCTTCATGGCATCTTGGGTAATGATACTATGAAACAACTTAACGTAATAATCGATGTTAGCAATGACATTCTCGTAGTAAATGGAAACAAACGATTCCAAATCAAACAATTGCCTGCACAGGCAATTAACAATGTAAAAGTAAGAACCGAACACATGTCCGATAGTCAAAAGAAAACAAAAGACAACCTAACGAATACCTTTAGAAATCTTTTTGCAGATACAGAACAAAAATTGACCTACGCTACAAACGTAGTAGGTGAGATCCGAGCATCCTCAGACATCCCTGTTTACACAAAACACTATCCGTATCCTATCGCACTCAAACAAGAAGTAGGGAAACAAATCGCAGAAATGTTAGACGACGGAATAATACGACCTTCTAGATCGCCATACAATGAACCAGTATGAGTAGTACCAAAAAAGACGGATGCTTCAGGAAAAAAGAAATATAGACTAGTTATTGACTACAGAAAGCTCAATTTTGTAACTACACCCGATCGATACCCTATGCACGAAATAAGAGAAATCATAGCCCAACTAGGAAACATTACATTTTTCACGGTCCTCGACCTTAAAAGCGGTTTCCATCAGATCCCTTTACAAAAACAAGACAGAAAAAACGACATTCGCAGTCAATGGCGGGAAATATGAATTCACAAGACTACCATTCGGTCTCAAGAACTCCCCCTCAACTTTCCAAAGAGCCCTAGATGACATTCTAATAGAACATGTTGGAAAAATTTGCTATGTCTACATTGATGACATTATCGTTTTTAACAACACAGAACATGCTCATCACTTGGAACAAGTCTTCACGACGTTACAAAACACAAACATGAAAGTACAGATGGACAAGTGCGAATTCTTCAATAAATAAGTCAACTTTTTAGGATTCACTGTCTGGCGAAACCGCTCACCACTCTATTGAGAGGCGAAGGCGGCCGAATCTCAACCAGAATATCAGACAAAGTCCCAATAAGCATGAATAAGCAGGTAATAGAGGCTTTCGACAAAATCAAACAGACACTCAGTTCAACAGACGTTATTCTAAAATACCCCAACTTTAGTAAAGAATTTCACTTAACAACCGACGCTTCAAACTTTGCAATCGGAGCTGTTCTCAAGCAAGAGGGCAAACCTTCATATCTCGCACTCTGTCAAAAACAGAAGAAAACTACGCGAGAAACGAGAAAGAGATGCTTGCATTCGTTTGGGCTTTGCAGAGCTTTCGAACATACCTATACGGTAGTGCCAAGGTCGTAATCTTTACAGACCACCAACCTCTTACATTCGCCCTAAGCAACAAAAACCATAACGCTAAATTAAAACGTTGGGAAACCTTTATAGAAGAATTTAATTACGAACTAAAAAACAAACCAGGTACCTCCAACGTAGTGGCAGACGCGTTATCCAGAAACCCAATTATCGAGTTAAACAGTACCGAGGCCACAGTAATGAGTGACGAAAGTTCGTCACACAAATTAATCCCTTCAACGGAAGTACCCATTAATGTTTTCAAAAACCAACTCTTTATACTAAGCGAAAAACCCGACTACCGATTTGAAATACCATTTCCAACATACCATAGACACATAGTAACTCGACCAAGCAACACAGAAACCGAATTAATTCAAATTTTTAAAGAAAGGCTCGATCCAAGAATAGTTAACGCTCTGTGCACTCCAGAACATATCATGGGACGAATTCAAGAATTTTACCCAGTCCATTTTTCATCTTATAAAATAAGATACACACAAAGACAAGTAGAGGACATTAACGACATTACCAAACAAAGTGAAATAATAGCCCGACAGCTACATAAAAAAGCTAAAGAAATTGCGAAGTCATGCTTAACATGCAAAAAATCTAAATATGACAGACACCCTCCAAATTCTGAAATTCAGCCAACCCCGATTCCCCAATCACCAGGTGAAATCATCCATGTCGACATCTATGTTACCGAGAAACACACTATATTAACAAGCATTCAAAATATGCCCAAGTAAAAATTTTAAAGTCAAGAGCCGCAAAAGATATAAAAATTCCACGGAGAGAGACCTTAATAGCAGTTGGTATTCCAAAAATAATAGTCATTGATAATGAAAGAGCTCTGAAGTCAGCATCAATTTAATTTCTTCTACAAGACCAATTAGGCATTCAAGTCTTTACTACCTCCCTTTACAGTTCCACCCTTTTAGAAATAATGGCATGCCTCAGAAAGGACAATAGCGACATGAATTTTACCGATGTTCTTTTCAAAGCAATTCAAGAATATAACTCGTCCATTCACTCTCTAATCGGAAAAAACCCAAGAGACATATTCTTTGGCATGGTAGTCTATAACGACCCGGATAAAGCAGAAGAGAATAGGAAAAAAATAGTGGACAAACTCACAGGAAAACAAAAAGCTGACTTAGAATACAAAAACAAAGACATGAACGAGGTAAAGAATTACGAGCAAGGGGAGGTAATTTTCGTCAAAATTGACAAAATATTGGGTTCAAAACTAACACCCAGGTACAAAAAGGAGATAGTAGCAGAAAATAGAGACTCAACCATCAAAACACAGTCAGGGAAAATAGTACACAATAATATTAGAACTTATAGCCGCTTTCCACGAGCACTGTCATTCGGCGTCATTGGAAAACTCACTTCAATCACTCAAGTTTTCTCACCCATTATACCCATTCCTCTCCTTTGAGCTGTCGCAAGTCAAAAATGACTTAAAAAGATTCAAGCCCCCAACTAAAAACAAAAGAGCAATTGAAGTCTTAGGCACAGCGTGGAAATGGTTGGCAGGAAATCCACACCACCACGATCATGAAGTTATAATTAATAAAATAAATGATCAACTAGAGAATAATAATAAACAAGTTTTCATAAATCGAATAATAAATGAAAAAATTAATCAATTGACAAATGTAACTAACGCAATCCTATTTAGAAGAAATTGTTAACCGAAAGCAAATATTCTTAGATACAAAATACAACTGGTAAAAGAAGAATTAATCAATATTTTAAATGCAATTACATGGGCGAAGTCAAGTACTGTAAATTCATTTATTTTCTCAGCAATTGAAACCGACATTGTAGAACAAATTTTTAAGAAAGAAAACCAGTTTATTTTAAAATAGAAGAACTTTTAGAATTCTCAGAAGTAAAACTTGCCACAAACGGTAAAGACTTAATTAACATAATTAGCCTCCCAACTATTAGCTTAGATAAATGCAGAACACTTAAAGTTAAAGCCGTAAAGAAAGCCCAAATTATCAATGATATAAAATACGAAAATTTACTAGAATGTGAGAACGAGTTATATGCCAGTTAACCACCTCTAGGTTCGATTGGGCAACTGGATGCCGTCGCGACTTTGTTGCGACACAGAAGCACTGACTCTGCATTGTCGGTTGGCCAGTTCAGCGGGGAAATATGATATCTTTGGTATGCGCGCTAAGTGGCCGCTGAAGAACGGCACTAGGCGCAGTGTCAGCATTCTGTCATCGTCGCTGCTAGGCAGCCGCGGTTTAATGTTAGCTTTAAATATCTTTGTAAATCAGTTTTAAGAGAACACGCCCTTGAGTCGGTACATAATGAAATAAATAAAGAACACAAGTTGAAATATTAATTGAATTTAATAACACTTCTATTTATTGATAATTTGCCATTAGAGAAAATTGTGAAAATCATAATGGCAGGCAATGTGTAATACAGATAATTTAATAGACCTTAGTAATGACACTTGCCTACACGCACTGCTTAACCTACAAAAACCAGAATGCACCATAATCAACAATCAACACATTTCAAACTTTGAGGAGATACTCCCAGGTACCATAATGCTGAACGGATTCGACGGTTTCGTTCCATTAGAAGAAAAAACATTGCAACTCCGGGGAACATACAACAACAAACATTAGCGGCTAAACCAAAACAACAACTTAAGCAACTACCAAATCACGCGGACACGCTATCAGCAGCTCACCGTGGGACTGGCGGATGCAATTGGACACCCACGCTCAGCAACCTTCTGCAGGTGCGAACGGCAGAGGGTACAGAGACGAAGCCACGTGCGCTGAGTGCGCACCCTTAAGGCCAGTGATCGTGGGACCAGCGGATGCAAGACGATACCCAACCGAACCCAAGTGTTAAGGTACGCAGTCCCAACAACAGCAGCGGTAACAACGACCAATGGTATTTCAAGACGACAGCAGCGATATGAACAGCAGCGGCAGCATAAACAGCGACGCCGGCACAGCGTAGGTAAGGTGGATAATTATAAGACATAATTGTTTTAGCTCTAATCAAACCACCAATAAATACTGATGTATTTTTTTTTTTAATAGAAATAACACAATTTCTAAATTTATATAAAACTATGACTGATCACGCTGTGGGCCAAACGGCTTAAGATATTGAGCTGAAATTTTCACACAACATAGCTGAAACATAATTATCGTGGAATAAGATATCCACACTGGAAGGGGTTAAAGTGCGGGTCAAAGGTCAAAATTGCTTAGTATGAAATTTTTTGTTTGTTTGTTGACCAATCTCAAATAAACTCACAGCTTATGTGTTTCTTACTCACTGCTACATCCTGAAAAAATTTGGTCAAGATCGGATGACTACACCATATAGCTGCAATAGGTGCAATCAGATGCAAATTTTAACTTTGCATGAAGTGCTTTGTTGTTTTTTGATCTATTTCAGCCAAACTCACAGAGTATGTATTTTCGACTCATTGTTACATTGTGAGAAAACTTGGTCAAGATCGGATTACTATATCATATAGCTGCCATTGGAACAATCAGACGCAAATTTAAATTTTGTATGAATAGCTATGTTGGCTTTTGAGCTATCTCAACCAAAGTCACAAATTATGTATTTCTTACTCATTGTTGCATTCTGTAAAAATTTGGTGAAGATCGAAAGACTATATCATATAGCCGCCATGGGAACAGTGGCTTTTAATGCTATTAATAAACAATCGAAAGCAGGTGTGTGGGGTGGTGGGGTGGTTGGTACGATTCATTGCTGTTACGACTTTAAAACTAAATTTGCTGTATGTGACACTGTTACTCGCTCTTGCTGGCATAATCCAATTGCAGCGAAAACTTAAAAACAGCGAATAGCGAAAATGAGGGGTCCAGTTAGTTGCTTGGATATATTTGTAGATCTTTCGCGGGCTGCATGATGAGAGCTCGCCTAGACTATCGAAAAACGGTTTACCCAGGAATTTGTATCTTCTCTTACTCAAGGCCGGGCAGAAACAGAAGAAATGCTCCGAGGATTCTGCTTCCTCTTCATCTCTACAACTTCTGCATAAGACGCTGTAAGGGGCGTTAAGCCTACGTGCATGAGCACCTACTGTCCAGTGACCCGTGATAGCACGGACCACTGCAGAGCATTCCGTTCTATCTAGCTTGCACAGCTTGATAGAGCGAGTGTGGTCAATGCTCGGCCAGGTTTGTCGAGTAATCTTGCATGTCATGGTGTTATCCCAGTGCCTGCTTGCGCTGTGAGTTGAGTGTGTTTGAAGTGTGAGCTTGCAGGCTGCCAGGGGCATACATATACCCTCCTTGGCTGGAAGGAGAGGGTCAGTCGTGCCTTGCCTGGCTAGCTCATCCGCTATGCGGTGCCCTGGCACCCATACTAGACTAATACCAAATTGTTCAGCCATCTCGTTAAGAGATTTGCGACAATTTGTGACTGATCTCGACTTTATTTTAGTCGCATCCAGAGATTTAAGAGCTGCTTGACTATCACTGTAGATGTTAACGGCTTTCACCTCAGTGTTGTGGTCTCGCAGGGCGTTTAGTGCTTCGTTTATAGCTAGTTCTTCAGCTTGGAATACACTACAATGATCAGAGAGTCTGAAAGATAGATTGAGGTGTAGCTCTTGGGAATATACTCCTCCCCCTACCCGATTGTCTACTTTGGAACCATCTGTGTAGAAATTGATAGCTCTAGCGTTTCCTGGAGTATTATTTTCCCATTCTTCTCTTTGGGGTATAATTACTGTAAAGGGAGCCTCGATGTGCTCAGTTGGCATACAGTAGTCTGTCTTTTGGGGGACATATCTACTGTTTAGCAGAATCGAGGAGTGCCCGTAAGGGTTGGATTCCCAGTAACCGGAGTTACTGGGTGTGTAAGGGTTCTGATATTTAGGATGGCATCTAGTGCATCGGTTGGAGTGGAGCGAAGAGCTCCTGTGATACGGAGTTCGCCCATCCTTTGGATTTTATTTTATTTTTTTTATGGCGGTCTGTCTCGAAGGGCTGGCCACCAGACTAGGATCCCATAAAGAAGGATCGGTCTGCCGATTGCTGTATACAACCATTGTACAATATATGGGGACATGCCCCACTTTAGTCCTATGGCTTTCCTACAAGTGTACATGGCTACAATTGCTTTCCTGTTTCGTTCTTGGATATTTAGGTTCCAGTCCAGCTTCCTGTCTAGTACAAGACCTGGGTTTTTGGCGCTTTCACTGAAGGAGAGGTTTGATTCCTTAACCTTTGGAGGTATAAGTTTTGGAGTTTTATACTTCCTGGAGAATAGAACTAGTTCCGCTTTATTGGGATTGATGCCAAGGCCGCTTTTTTTCGCCCAGGCGACCAACTTTTTGAGTTTGACCGTCATGAGGTCGCACAGTGTTTAGGGGTATTTGCCAGAGAAAATGATGATGCATAGGCTACCACTTGGCATCCTCCTCCCTCTATGTCACACAGTAGTTCGTTTACTACTATGTTCCATAGGAGAGGAGACAGAACTCTCCCTTGGGGTGTTCCTCTGCTAATGTGTCTGGTTAAGGAGGACGACCCAAGTGTCGATGAAACAACCCTGCTCACGAGCAACTGGTTTATCAATCCCACTAAACGGCCGTCAACCCCCAAGCAACTCAGCGCGCCTTTGATGGCCTCCGGAGTGACGTTGTTGAAAGCCCCTCTATGTCTGGAGGCTATAAGGGTGTATTCTTTATTTGAATGACCTTTCAACGGTGGCGACAACGGAGTGTAGGGCTGTCTCCCTGGATTTACCTTTACTGTTTACGTGCTGACTATTTGAAATGAGTTCTTTCGGGATACTGGTTCTAAGGTGTAGGGCCAGAAGTCGCTCGAAAGTTTGGTGAGGTGTGAGATGCCTTTCCGGCTTTTGGGATTAAGACTACTTTTAAAACTCTCCAAGGGTCGGGAATGTAACCCATTTTGTAAATTTTAATGAAGATCTTACATAGCCAATTTGTGGCAATTGATCCTGCGTGAACAAGATTTGCAGGGTTATATCGTCTGGGCCGGGCGATTTGTACAGCTGAAAGCTGTTAATCGACCAGTCGATGTTTCTTTCGCTGAGAAAAGATATGTTTATAGGAACCTCCCCTAGCGGTTGGTTTGTTAGTGAATTTTGCTTACTACATCCGGGAAATTGTGTTGAGAGAAGAACGTCTAGCGACTCTTCACTCGACGTTGTCAGGACTGGTCATTTTTCTTGTTATACCCTAGTGTGGGATTGGTTTTAGAGAGGATTTTTCTCAGTCTGGCTGCTTCGGAGGAAGATTCGATATCTGAGCAGAAATAGCGCCAGGAGCTTCTCTTAGCGCGTCTCGTAGCCTTTTTGTAGGTTGCTAGGCTGGTTCTATACTCAGACCAAGATTGCTCAGAGTCAAGGTATTAGGCCTTGTTTAAAAGGGCTCTACTAGCTCCTAGCATTGAGATCGGACCACCACCAAGGTGGCTTTTTCTTGCCTTTAGGTTTACTATCTGGGCAAGCACCCTACTTGCAGAATTGCATGCCTCAGTGAAGGTGTTTACAAGGAACATGAGATTATCGATTGTGTGGGGACCCTCTGGACGGTCCGTAGGGATAGCTTTTGATAGGGAGCTATAGTATTTTGGCCAGTTTGTTTTCCTGGCGTTAGTAAATTGATTTGGTTTTGGGTGACTCATATTAAGTACGTATTCAATGAATCTGTGATCGGAAGAGTGTTCTTGTGATACTTTCCACTCCTGTATTGAGTCAAAAATGAAGTGAGAGGAGAGGGTCAAGTCTATGACCTCTTTTCTATTTTTAATAATGAAAGTAGGGTGAATCGTTATTTCTCAAATCCATACTTGGATGCATCCGTATGAATCTCTGATGTTGCCAAAATTCACCACTGCTTGAGTCTACTCTTCACTGGGTCTGATTGTACCATTCTCAACAACATATCCCAAGAAATCAACCTTACTCTGCAGCACCTGACATATGCTCCAATTTATTCGCAACCCATTATTTTCTGCGACCTCTAGCACTCTCTTCAACTTTTCAAACCCGTCTTCAAAATCTGCACCTGGGATGATAATATCGTCCATGTTTACTACTGTAGTATGTTGTATGCCAAATGAGCATATGCCCACAGTATTGTAGAGTATACAATATTACAAGTGGTCATATGCCCAACTTAAAGTAAGAGTATCACACTCATAACATAGTGACACTTTGATGCTATGTTTATACAAACATATGTGCGCTGAAATACGATCGTCCACTAATGCGGACTGGCCGCAACGTGGGATCGCCAGCGTTAACACTTTTCCAGTATGTGCCGTATGCATGTACTTATACATAAACACATAACTACATACATACTGCAGCTCTCTCTCTCTGCCGAAGTTCTTAGCGGCAAAGCATAATATATATAATTATATTACACATAATATACATAACCGTCCCTCTGCTGACCAACTGTCGGCAGCGCAGCGACGAGACTTAGGTTTACTTAGAACTTAAGCAAAAATGTAAAGATCAGATACAATTGAACGTTGGGCGCGGCACCTTTGCTGCTCCCAATTAATAAAAAGATTAATTACCAATATTTAAAAAGTCTTTTAATACATGGCGACCGTGACAAGTGTCACGAACATGTTAAAATGAAGTGAACAGAGCAACAGCAACAAATGCTGCAACAACGGCAGCGACAGCAACAACAGCAGCGGCAGTAACAGCAACAAGGGTGAGAGGCAATCCGCCCCTTACGCCAGCGCGGGAATTGGAGGAAAAAACAATAAGACTGAGTGAGTAGAGTGCGTGTAATGGGTAGACGCGGAGGCCTAAAGAATAAAGTGAATAAAAGAATAGCACACATTAAGTGGCTATTATACACAAAAACGCCGCCTCCCGCGTGGATAACTGCACAAAAATTGCAGTCCGAGCTTGACTATTTGAAAACAAGTCTCGAAGTGAAAAACCCAATACACGCAACTCACTCAGCTAATATACAAGTAATAAACAACGTGAAGTTAACTAAACCTCCATCCCCAAAGCAACTGCCGAAGAGACCGAAACTCTGCCCGAAGGACTGCGAGGGACCGCTAAACTCACCACATTGTGAGTACACCTGTGCTGCCGGCACCGGCCCCCCATCAAAGAAAAAGTAGCCTGTGAAGCCAGCACCGGCCCCCCATCAAAGAAAAAGTAGCCTGTGCAGCCAGCACCGGCCCCCCATCAAAGAAAAAGTAGCCTGTGCAGCCAGCACCGGCCCCGTCTGGCGTATCAAGCCAGACCACGGATTAGAGAACCGACAGCGTTTCAGAGAACGCATAATTTTTTTTATCTTTGCACTGCGTTGCATAATTTTTTTGATTGCACTACGATGCATACATTGGATATTTTAAAAAAAATATTTGTAAAATCGCGCGGAACCATTTCCGCCCGATTAGCAGCATAGCCCGTAAAGCTATGCGAACCATTAGGTAGGACATATGTAAAAAAAAAAGGAAAAAGCAGACAAAAGTCGTAAAATAGATGAGAAGTAATTCAATAAGTAAATTCAGTGAGGAAATAGATAATAACTATAATTATAATTATAATTTTAACAAACCCATAATGGGTCTAGTAGACGTTAAATCAGTGGATTCCACTGCTAACGTGATAAATAAAGTTGAACCAAATAACATTAAATTAGAATATGTAAACATAATGCTTCTAATAATTGTTATTATAATGTGTGCCAATTGCTTTTATAAACTGTACAAGCTGCACAATAAATGTTTAAGAAAAAAATATATGAGCCGAGCAAACGACTTGGACAAGATTTAAAAAAAAAACAGCACAAACAAAAAAAAAGAATCAAAACATAATTAAATGTTATTAAATAAGTAACGATAAGAAAATGAAATAAATAAAGAAAAAAATTAAAACAATATATATGTATGCATATTCAAGTATGGATACCCAAAGAGCCATAAGAAAAACATATGAAAGGGACACATATTTTAGTAGAAGAGTTCAGCAGTTAGTATCCACAACCCCTGTTAGTATATACGAGTTAGAGATCCTTTATATAGAGACATTTAACTGTTATACCTCACCACTGTTTCACTGCACTGCAACCCAAAAAGGAATAGTATTAACAACAATTCCGGGTGTGCAGGTTAGATCAAGAATAGATGAACATCCAATTTTAGGTAGAGTAATTGTTATGATGGTATCCAAGAAATAATTCATATCCATAATATAATGGAATGGAATGAATTATCAAAGGAATTATCAAACATTAAAGCAGAATTCGACAAATCGCATAAGTCACTAACACAAAATAGACCGATACAGAAAACCACAGTTAGAAAACACGTGGAAATATTAGTTAAATGCTTCAATGAAGCCCGGATACTAGTATATGAACACAAAGATAAACTTACTCAAGATCATTGGTCTCAAGTATCAAAGTTTTTGATCAGACTAAGATCCAATTTGACAACTATTAGAGAAAAGTTCGACCTCGATATATCAATACCTAATATCCTCAACACTTCAGTAACAATTGAAACTGGTGAAGAACCAGAATCAAAAGAAGTTATTAATATCGACCAAAAGGATTTGGAAGAAAAAGAAATAAATAATCTCACTATCCCCGCTATATTAATGTCTGATTTGGACACTAGCTCGAGTGTAGTTGAAGAAAAATTTATTACAATGGAACAGTCAAATACTGATTTTATCAACACTGCATCAAAGCTTATACCAGTATTTGATGGTAAAGCAGAAAACCTAACAAGTTTTCTCGATGCATTGGAAATTATAGAATCAATAAAAGGCGAACACGAACAATTAGCTATTTCAATAATAAAAACAAAGCTAAAAGGTGTCGCCAGAAATCTAGTCGGAAATGAGACAACTATATCAGAAGTCATCTCCGGACTAAGAAGCAATGTCAAAGGCGAAACTGTAGAAGTATTATCAGCTAAGCTGATGAATCTACAGCAACGCAACAAAACTGCTAACCAATATACTTCAGAGGTTGAGCAGATGACAAAAGCTCTAGAAGGTGCGTACATAACGGACGGACTACCCCTTGCGTTAGCCAGAAGTTATTCTACACAGTTTGCAGTTAAGGCAATGACGAAGAATTGCGCAATTGATAAGGTAAAACTTATCATGCAGGCTGGCACCTTCAACACCATGAGTGATGCCATATCCAAATTCGTAAACAGTTGCACGGAAGCAACTGGACAACCAAATACTGTCCTTTATTATAGAAATTGTCCTCAGCGTGGTGGAAACCGCGGACGTGGAAATTTCAGAGATAACTACCGTGGTCGTAATAATAATCACAACAACTACAATGGTACCAACTATAATAATAATGGAAGAGGTCAATACAGAGGAAATTATCAAGGACGTGGTAACTCAAATCGAGGCCACAATAACAATAACAACGTGAGAATAGCCCAAAATGCATCGGGAAACTCTCAAGACCCTTTAAGTACCCAACAGTAGAAACTGTAATGGTTCATGCAATTAATCTCAGTCAGAATATATTTGTCATTTTTACTAACGTATCTACAGGAAAAGAATTGGTTTTTCTAGTAGACACAGGTGCAGACATTTCAATAGTCAAAGAAAATTCTGATGTCTATCATGACATAAACGTTAACTATATAATAGACATAAAAGGAATAAGTCAGGAGGTAACAAAATCAAAAGGTTTAACCTCTATTGAGATACAGACAACTAAATATATAATCCAACACGACTTTCATATCGTGGATTTACATTTCGCTATTCCATGCGATGGCATATTAGGAATCGACTTCATAAAAAAATACAACTGTCAATTAGACTTCAAGCCATCTGAAGATTGGTTTATAATCAGACCTGATAACCTTAAATATCCAATTTATGTACCAATAACATACAGTTCTGGCAACAACTCAATACTTCTGCCAGCAAGATCCCAAGTTATTAGAAAAATTCAATTAAATTCCCAAGAAGACAGTGTATTGATTCCAAACCAGGAAATTAAACATGGTATTTACATAGCTAGTACAATAGCAACAACAAAAAATGCATTCATAAGACTACTTAATACTACAAATAGAGATCAAGTAGTCAATACAAATAACTTGGCATATGAATCACTTTCGAACTACGAAGTAGTCAAAACTAATAATGAAACTAGAGAAAAGTCTGTATTATCTCAACTATCAAAGAACTTTCCTTCACAATTTAAGTCACAGCTCTCAAGCTTATGCACCAAATACAGCGATATATTCGGATTGGAAACAGAACCAATCACTACAAATAATTTCTACAAACAGAAACTGAGATTAAAGGATGATGAACCAGTATATGTCAAAAATTATAGAAGCCCACACAGTCAGGTGAACGAGATACAGAAGCAAGTCGGAAAATTGATCACCGACGGAATAGTCGAACCTTCTGTATCTGAATATAATAGCCCATTATTACTTGTCCCCAAAAAATCATCTCCGACTTCAGATTCAAAGAAATGGCGATTAGTGATTGACTATCGTCAAATAAACAAAAAATTATTGTCCGATAAATTTCCACTCCCTAGAATTGATGACATTTTAGATCAACTAGGGCGAGCAAAATATTTTTCGTGTCTTGACCTTATGTCAGGATTCCACCAAACTGAACTCGAAAAAAGTTCAAGAGATATAACGTCATTTT
Organism: Drosophila neotestacea; assembly: GCA_035044365.1. Taxonomy (NCBI): domain Eukaryota; kingdom Metazoa; phylum Arthropoda; class Insecta; order Diptera; family Drosophilidae; genus Drosophila; species Drosophila neotestacea. The sequence continues at coordinate 88,606 of JAWNMD010000544.1, forward strand.
CAACGAGCAACGGCTCGTATCGTTTCAAGCGATTACCTTTCGGTTTAAAAATAGCGCCTAACTCATTTCAGAGGATGATGACTATTGCATTCTCTGGATTGGAACCTTCACAAGCATTCCTTTATATGGATGACTTAATAGTTATAGGTTGTTCCGAAAAACATATGCTTAAAAACTTAACAGATGTTTTTGACAAATGCAGGGAATACAACCTAAAGCTACATCCAGAAAAATGTTCATTTTTTATGCATGAGGTGACTTTTCTTGGTCATAAATGCACAGATAAAGGAATACTTCCAGATGACAAGAAATATGACGTCATCATGAATTACCCAGTCCCGCACAATGCGGATAGCGCTAGACGTTTTGTAGCCTTTTGCAATTATTATAGACGATTCATTAAAAACTTCGCCGAATATTCCCGGCACATAACAAGATTATGTAAAAAGAATGTTCCCTTTGAATGGACAGTTGAATGCCAAGACGCATTCCAATATTTAAAAAGTAAACTAATGGAACCAACATTGTTACAATACCACGACTTTAATAAAGAATTCTGTATAATTACGGATGCAAGCAAACAAGCATGTGGAGCGGTTTTAACTCAAAACCATGATGGACTCCAACTTCCCATTGCTTATGCATCTAGATCTTTCACTAAAGGAGAAAGTAATAAGTGTACTACTGAGCAGGAATTAGCTGCAATACACTGGGCAATATTACATTTTAGACCATATATATATGGAAAACATTTCTTAATAAAAACAGACCATAGACCTTTAATATACCTCTTCTCAATGATCAATCCCAGTTCTAAACTGACACGTATGAGGCTCGAATTGGAAGAATATGATTTCACAGTTGAATACTTAAAGGGAAAAGACAACTATGTAGCTGATGCGTTATCAAGAATAACCATCAAAGACCTACAAAATATAACTGGCAATATCAATAAAGTCACTACAAGATATCAGAATAGACAGAAAATCCGCGCGGAAAATAAAGAACAAGAATTGCCTAAGCAATCTTTAAATACAGCTTCTAGGCCCAACGTATACGAAGTCATAAACAATGACGAAGTACGTAAAGTAGTGACATTGCATGTAAAAGATATGTTATGTTTATTTAAACATGGCAGAAAAATTACTGCAAGATATGATGTTAGCGATTTATATACCAATGGAATCCTAGACTTAGGTCCATTTTTCCAAAGGCTTGAACTGCAAGCCGGTATAAATAAAATCAGCCAACTCAAAGTGGCACCGTGGGAAAATATCTTTGAAAATACTTCAATAGATAATTTCAAATTAATGGGCAATAAAATATTAAAAACATTAAGAGTAGCGCTACTCAACCCGGTGACCCTAATAGATAAAGAAAAAGATAAAGAAGCTATTCTGTCTAACTTCCATGACGATCCCATACAAGGAGGTCATACTGGCATTTCAAAAACTTTAGCAAAAATCAAAAGACATTATTTTTGGAAGAATATGACTCGTGATATCACTGAGTACATACGAAAATGTCAAAAATGCCAGAAAACTAAAATAACAAAACATAGTAAGACCCCACTAACAATAACAGACACACCCATAAATGTTTTCGACAGAGTGATAGTGGACACTATTGGTCCACTACCAAAATCAGAAAATGGAAACGAGTATGCAGTCACTTTAATATGTGATTTAACTAAGTATTTAGTTGCCATACCTGTTCCGAATAAGAGTGCTAATACTGTCGCTAAAGCAATATTTGAATCTTTTATCCTGAAGTACGGTCCAATGAAGACGTTCATTACGGACATGGGAACAGAATACAAGAATTCAATTATAGACAATTTGTGCAAATATTTAAATATTAAAAATATTACATCTACAGCACACCACCACCAGACAGTTGGAACAATAGAAAGAAGTCATAGAACTTTTAATGAATACATACGATCCTACATATCGGTTGATAAAACTGATTGGGACGTATGGCTTCAATATTTTGTCTTTTGTTTCAACACGACCCCCTCTATGGCACATACTTATTGTCCATATGAGCTAGTATTTGGTAAAACAAGTAATTTACCAAAACAATTTAATAGCATAGATAGTGTAGAAGCAATATATAATATAGATGATTATGCTAAAGAAAGCAAATATAGATTAGAAGTAGCATATAAAAGAGCTAGGGTAATGCTAGAAGAGCATAAGAATAAAAATAAGGTACTATATGATCAGAAAGTAAACAATATAGATATATCAGTAGGAGATAAAGTTTTATTAAGAAACGAAACTGGCCATAAATTGGATCCAGAATATATAGGTCCCTTTACGGTAGTAGCATTAGAAGAAAATAATAATATAATTATTAAAAACAATAAAAATAAAGAGCAAAAAGTTCATAAGAATAGGTTAAAAATTTTTAATTCATAATAATTTTTAGTGTGGCCACAGATAAGAACAAAAAAAAAATTGGTTTTTAAAAAATAAATATTTTCATATTGTTAGTACGTTAAATATATATAAAAAAAAAAACAACAAAAAAAAAATAGTATATAATATTAATTAATAATTTCTTAAAATAACTCCATAATATTACGTTATTTCTTTAAGAAGGGAGGTGTAGTATGTTGTATGCCAAATGAGCATATGCCCACAGTATTGTAGAGTATACAATATTACAAGTGGTCATATGCCCAACTTAAAGTAAGAGTATCACACTCATAACATAGTGACACTTTGTTGCTATGTTTATACAAACATATGTGCGCTGAAATACGATCGTCCACTTATGCGGACTGGCCGCAACGTGGGATCGCCAGCGTTAACACTTTTCCAGTATGTGCCGTATGCATGTACTTATACATAAACACATAACTACATACATACTGCAGCTCTCTCTCTCTGCCGAAGTTCTTAGCGGCAAAGCATAATATATATAATTATATTACACATAATATACATAACCGTCCCTCTGCTGACCAACTGTCGGCAGCGCAGCGACGAGACTTAGGTTTACTTAGAACTTAAGCAAAAATGTAAAGATCAGATACAATTGAACGTTGGGCGCGGCACCTTTGCTGCTCCCAATTAATAAAAAGATTAATTACCAATATTTAAAAAGTCTTTTAATACACTACAGCATCACCGTTTTAAATCAACTCGCGCATGACAGACATAATAAAACGAGTAAACACGGTACGAATTTAAACTCATATTGCCCCTTTTGAGTTACAAACGCTGTGTACTTTTGTGACTGTTCTTCGACAAGTACATGGAAATAGCCGTTTGTCAAATCAAGTGTTGTAAAAATCATTGCCCCTTGCAATCGTTCAATCACGCTATCCATCTGCACCATTGGAAAATTGTGTCTCACTATCTTTTCATTCAGTCATCTATAGTCACAGCATAACCTTTTCTTGCCATTTTTCTTTGCCACCAATACAATTGGTGAAGCATACTTTGACGTCAGTCACTTGTTTGCATTCGCTGCCGACGGTCGTGTTCTGCGCTAAGTTTCTACCTAATAATTGTTGTTGGTATTACAGCTTACAATTCGAATTTTGGACATCGTCTTTAACGGTGTCGGCAACGGTTTCGATCAAAACAAAGATAAGAGCATAAACAACAAACGTCGCGTGCTCTTGCCCAGTGGGCAAGACTAAAGCCCTCGCCCGCGACCGCCCGCGATCGCCCGATAACGAGGGGCAGACAGTTAGTTATCAGCAAAGTTTGTGTTTTGCGTTTTGTGCAGACTTTCGGTCAATTGGCAAGCACTCTATTTAGTAAATAAATATTGTGTTGTTGCTTTAACAATGAACAATGAAACATCTTCTCACTCCCGACTTGGAAATAAGACGCTGGATTTCGAGGCAATGAAGCAAGTAGCTGGTGAAACACCTGGAGAACTGCGAGCCTCGCTCATGAAAAATCTATTAAAAGCTTCAAGATTGAACACTCCGCAAATAAGTAGCAGCTGCAGCAATTGCACTACTACGACTAGCACGATGTCATTTTCTACTGTTTCTACTGTTGGTTGTGGATCAACGTACAGTGTAGCAACAACTACAACCAGCTACATATGCTCCCCAAGCTCCAATATTGGTAAAGATCAGGCAAATGTTAGCTCTTTTCAATTACCTATGGTTTCCCTTCGCAGAAAACAAAAAGGAGCAGATAGGATATCAAAAACAATTCAGAAATGTAAACCAAATACAGTTAACTTGACTGATAATCGGCCAAATACTAGTATTGCTTCCACCTCTTCTTCGGCTCTTCGCAATAATCGTTTTGCCGCTTTAGCTGATGAAGCCGAAGCTGTGATGGATATGGATGATCAAGAAGATTTGGAATGTGACAGGTCTCCTAATGACTCTGACGGATCGCAGCAGACAAAGTCACCACCTAAGCCTCCTGCTATCTGTGTGCCTCATGTTAATAAGCTAGACACTCTTGAGACGGTCCTCAATACCACTATTCCTACGCATGAATACCACATACGCACTTCCAAATCTGGTGTTTAACGTATTTACGCTGCGAATGCTGAAATATTCAGAGCTGTAGTTAAAGTGTTAACGCAGCACAATTGTGAGTTCTGGCATCATCAACTGAGGGAGAATAAACCGTACAAATTGGTGCTAAAGGATATCCATCCAAATGTCCCAAAGGAGCTAATAAGGAAAACGTTTGAAGATAAAGGGTTCGAAGTACTTAACATCTATTGTCCAAGAAGAGCTGACTGGCGCAGCATCCCAATCAGTGAGAATGATGACGAACAAATAATTAATGCTAAAACTAGACAAAACATGTTTTTTGTTAATCTTAAGCAGACTCCGAATGTCGCAGAAGCATTGAAAGTTAGTCAAATAGGAAGACAAAGGGTTACTCTTATGAGGGCAAAGCCTGGCAAGGAACTGGTACAGTGTTTAAGATGCCAAGATTACGGACACTCCCGGAACTATTGTCTTAAAAAGCCGGTCTGTGGAAAGTGCTCAGGAGATCACCCAACTGGGTCAAACTTTTGTGAGCTGCGCTCCAGCGCTACCTGCATATGTGCCAACTGTGGTGATGATCACGCCTCCGACTTTAAAGGATGTAAAGTAAGAATTGATTTGACCAAGAAAATAAAGCCTTCTGCGAGATTACCGACTAATGGACTTCGAAACGAAGAAAGGAAGGGCACGCAGAAGTCATCAAGCTCCAGGGCAACATTTATTCCAGATTCAGTTGTTAAAAACGGGTACGGTATGCTGACGCGACAAGACGAAACACCAGCAGCAAGTACAATGGTTTTGCTACACAGTCAGTTCCGTGCTCAATCAATCGTGTAGAAGATCATGGAAATAATAATAAGTTCGCTATCCTAGAAAAAGCAATTCAAGACATTAATGCAAGAATGGATCAGCTTTTCAAATTAATCCAGGACTCGATGGATGCTAACAAGGCATTTCGAGACTTGGTACAGAAGCTAATTACGAAATGATTAATTCTAATATAAAAATTGGACTGTGGAACGCACGAGGGTTGCTCAAAAACATAGAAGAGCTTAAACTTTTCCTCAGCGCCAACTCGGTAGACATCATGCTTGTAACGGAGACTCACTTCCGCTCTGGGCAAAACGTATACATTCCTGGGTACGACATTTATCATGCCGATCATCCTAGCGGCAACTGCAGAGGGGGTGCTGCAATCATCATTAAAACCAGCATCAATCATTCCCAAAATGAGCCATTTTCACGCTGGAAGGTGCAAATAGCAAGTGTGAGCATACAAACGAACTGTGGAATCGTTAGAATTGCCTCCTTATATCTTCCTCCTAATGAACCTTGGTCAAAGGCTGACTTCGATCAATTATTGATATCCATGGGCAACAAATTCGTAGCTGGTGGCGATTTTAACGCTAAACACAGTTGGTGGGGCAACATAAGGTCAAATTCTCGTGGTGATCGATTGCAGGAAGCTATTGTCAGCAGCACATGTCAAGTTTTAGCTACTGGTGATCCAACCTTTTATTCATTTAACACCCAGCTCACTCCTACTGCTCTGGACTTTTTTATATTCAATGGGATACCAAACAATAGGCTCTCTGTAGAAAGACGCTATGAACTTTCATCTGATCACCTGCCTATCATAGCTGTTTTACACCAAGTTCCACAAATTCAGTCTCGCAGGCAACGGATACTCTCACCTGGACATTCTGTTGAAACGTTTAGAGCAGAACTAGATAGCAGGATTAACCTGGAATGAAAATAAATAGCCCTGAGGAAGTCGAAGAAGCGATCACAATATTCATGATCAACCTGGAACTAGCTGCAACTTCTGCATCTCCGACGACTGCACAGGCTTCTCGACAACACCAGAGAGCTAAATTGACCCCAAATGCTGCAGCACTCTTGTGCCTTAAAAGACGGGTAAGAAAGGAGTACGTTAGGACCGGTGACGAGCGGCTCAACCAGATATACAAGCGGTTATCGAATCGTCTGCAGAAAGTGCTTAGGAGGAACAGGCAAGCAAAAATTGATGACCTTCTCGAAAACGCAAGTCCCGATGTAACATCCAACTACACTCTCTAGAAGCTTACAAGACGTTTCAAGCGGCAAGTAACTCCCAAGGCCCCATTGAAGAATCCTGCAGGCGGGTGGTGTTACACCGGTTTGCAGAAAGCTGAAACCTTTGCGGATAATTTGGAAGAAAGATTTAGGCCACTTAACCTGTCACCGGATTTTATGTATCGGTACATACAAATATCCCTGGAAAGCCCGTTTCAAATGTCTCCACCTGTAAATCCAGTTACGTTTCAGGAGGTGATGACGATAATAAAGCAGCTTAAAGTCAAGAAGTCACCTGGTGCTGACCTGTTGGACAACAAAACTATCAAGCTTCTGCCAATTAAAGCAGTGCTCTTCATAGTCCTAATATTTAACAGCTCATTAAGACTGGGCTATTTCCCGAAGCAATGGAAGTCTGCCTTAATTACGATGATCCCAAAATCAGGAAAACAGTTAACAGAAGTCAACTCATTCAGGCCGATTAGTTTACTGCCTGCATTGGGAAAGATGCTGGAGAGGGATATCCTTAACCGGATTCTAAAACTTGACAGCGTGACGCAGACAATTCCAAAGTGGCAGTTTGGGTTTCGAAAGAGTCATGGCACTCCAGAACAGCTTCACAGAGTGGTCAACTTCGCCTTGGAGGCCATGGAGCACAAGCAATATGCTGTAGCAGTATTTATGGATATCCAACAAGCCTTCGACAGAGTTTGGCATAGCGGTCTCCGAAGTAAGCTGAAGCGCATATTAACACCACAGCTCTTCCAGCTGGTGAGCAGTTTTCTGGAGGACAGATCGTTTTCTGTAGTCGTGGATGGGGCGAAATCATCCGAGAGGCCAATATGTGCAGGAGTTCCACAAGGCAGTGTCCTAGGTCCCACCTTGTACTCACTGTACACAGCTGATATGCCAACATTCAGCTCTGTTCGTGCCGTTGACAGTCAGGATGTGCTTATTGCCACCTACGCCGATGACACTGCTGTTCTTACCAGAAACGAATCTCTTGGCATTGCAGCAACGGCATTACAGGAGTACGTTCGGAGCTTTGAGAGATGGGCCCTTAAATGGAATATTGGCATTAACAGCAGCAAATGTGCAAACGTCACCTTTGCCACAAGAGTGGGATCCTGCCCAGGAATAACGATGCTCGGCTCGGTCCTTAAGCATGAAACGCACTACAAATACTTAGGCATCATCTTGGACAGATACCTTAACTTTGGACGACATGCAACTATGATTCAACGAACCGTATTGACAAAGGCTGCAAGAATGGCGTGGTTGTTGTCCCCTAGAAATAAGCTCTCTTTATATAACAAGGTAGCCATTTACAAGACCATATTGAGTCCGATATGGAAGTATGGACTACAAGTCTATGGGATCACTGCCAAAACCCATCTCAACAAGATTCGCGTGGCTCAGAGCAAAATCCTCCGAAAGATGTGCAACGCTCCCTGGTACATGCGCACTAGGGACATTGAAAGGGATCTAGGACATAAAATTCTAAAATAAATAAAAAAAAAAAAAAAATACTTTGACGTACTTGACTTTATAATCCCTTCAGCAATCCACTCTCTAATCTGGTCATCCACCACATTCTGTTTGCAAAACGCTGATCGTCGCGGATGCGGAAAAACTGATAACCCATCCTTTACCACAATTTTCATCTGGACATTACTTTCGACGCTACGTTTTGGATTATATGCTTCTATCAAATATTTTACCTTGACCGCCTGTTGTTGGGTCAAATGCGACAATTCCAATTCCACTTCGTTTACTTCGGTACAGAACATACACAAACTTCCAAATTCTTTGAACAACTCTGTGCATGAGTTTTCAAACTAATACTGCCTTTATCGCTGCTTTCTCGACCATCTCGATTCCGGCTGTTAAGTTCTGTGCCACCCTTTGTTACTTTCATGTCGACATCTTGAAGAATGGTTCTGCCTAAAATTGCTTCCAATGCAATATCTTCATCTGAGATGATGTGAAACTCGACTTGCATCTTAATACCATCGATCTGTACAGGAATGCTTGTGCTGCCAAAAGTCACAATCTGACATTCTCCATTCCTGTCAAACATTTTTGAAGCACATTCTTACCGAACTTGATGTCTTTCCAGTTCCATTCTCACATCCACTAACTTGCGATCCATTTCTGCTTAACGGTTTTAACGAACCTCGCATCTTTTGGTACGCATCTATTTGTACTTTCAGTTGTTTCATTCTCTTAGCCTGATAAAGTAGAGCTTCATTACTGCGAGAATCTGGAATACAATTTACAAAATATTTAATCAAACTTGCATCATCCATATCAATTGGCTTTGCGATCTCCATCAGAGCACACAAATACTCATGCAGCGTTTCATTTTTACTCTGATGCCGCTTAACAAGTCTTCGATGAATCTCAGCTGAGGATACTCTAATACCAAACTCATCGATCAAAGCAATCTTCAATGCACTCCAATCACGAATATCACGCAGGCTGCGTACAAACAATTTTGCGCCCTTAAGCAATTGTTTTGCATAAACAAACACTTGTTACTGACTCCATTCTACAGTTAACGCACACTCTTCAAGTTCTTCAATCCACTGATTAATGTCTGGTGAATTCGAACCATTAAAATGCGAAACACTACCTTCTACATCTTTTAGCGTGAACCATGACCTAGCCAAACTGTGTCCGAACGGTTGTGAACCAATGCCCGCTAAACTTTTAATTCGTTGCACATCTCTTTCTTGACGTGGTGTATTTCTCGACACTGCTGCAAATGACTCATTCTCCTCATTTTCACTATCTTGATTATTTCTTTCATTTTCCAAACCATAGTGAGCAAGTAATTTGTTTTGTAATTCCACCGTTCTACCACTCGTCTGAATTATGAGCTCCGATAATTTACTGCGTAAGTCCGCAACAAGTAGTGCCAAAATCTCATCTGTATTCATTTTTAAAAAATTTCGTATTTAAAAACTTCGTATCAAAACTTTTAAGCTTCAATAAGTAAACTTAAATTTTGTCCAATGACTTTCAAACTTTACCAACTCTGCCAATTACCGTCGGCAATTCTCAAAATGGAAATAACAATGTTTTTCAAACTTTACATAAAGTAATTCTTAAAATTATGGTTATGTAATTCAAAATGTAATCCTTAACACTATGTTAATATACCCTACAACTCAATTAGCGTCTCTACACGCAATCTTCAGGTTCGTTTCCAACCTGACTTTGACAACTTGTCACTCACCACCACCAATCCAGACCAACCAGCTCTTCGTCGTCGCATCAAACTTGTTTCACAAATAACTCGTCACCAGTTAATTGCCTCTCTCGTCTCTGCACGCACGTCTCTGCTTCTGTTCTCTGCTTTGCATACAGTTTCGCGTCGTTGTAAAATTCGTCTCACAGGCAAGACGCCACCAGCTGCTTGCCTCTTGTCTGCAGACACACGTCTCTGCTTCTGTTCTCTGTTTCTCAGACAGCTTCTCGTCGCCGAACCAAACTTGAGTCACAAATAACTCGCCACCAGTTAATTGCCCCTCTCTCGTCTATGCACACGTCTCTGCTTCTGTTTTTTGCTTGGCTTACAGTTTCTCGTCGTTGTGAAATTCGATTCAAAAGCAATACGCCACAACTGCTTGCCTCTCTTGTCTGTACGTACGTTTCTGCTTCTTTGTTCCTGTCCTTTCCTGACTGCCAGCCCCAGCGAGTTCTCTGCTCTCGTCGCTTTGTAGCTTTGTCGCTTGGATCAGTCCCGTTGCTTGCAACTTTACGCCTCTCAGTAACGGTTTCATCGTCTCTTCTTGCGTTGCCTTTTGCGTTGCCAGAGTCTGTTTTTCTGTGTCGATCCCTCGTCGACGTGCCTTTTTCTGCTGCGAAACTGACTTTCTCAGAATCTGCAACTTCTAGAAAATTCGTTCCGACGCTGTGCTGATTTGCTTTCTCCTTCGCACTCAAGGCTTTATATCTCTGCAACTTTTTCGGCATTTCAATTCTCGGATCTCCGTACAACACACCAGCAAACGATATGCACATTAACTCACACACAATTGTTGTTTATGGTTTTATTAAAGGCTGAATTCTCAAAATTGTGAAATTCAGTCTTAGTCGATTTCTTGAATTGTGAAAGTCAATCCTGGTTGAGCCCCCAAAATGGTGTTCCTGATATTCCGCAGCAATGTTTAATACTCAGAGACAACGTTGTTTTTAGACCCAGTACTTTGAAAAAGTACAAATGGGTCTATTACGTTTGTGCAAATGTGCGTAACAGGCAGAAGGAGGCGTGGCAGGCCCCATAAAGTATATATATTCTTGATCAGCATCAACAGCCGAGTCGATATAGCCATGTCAGTCTGTCTGTCTGTCCGTCTGTCTGTCTGTCCGTCTGTCTGTCCGTCTGTCCCTTTTTGTGTCGCCTAGATCTCAGAGACTATGAAAGCTAGAGACACCAAATTTGGCATGTAGGTTCATCTATATCTTGCATTGATCAAGTTTGTTTTAGATTTTTGCCACGCCCCCTCCGCCCCTAGAAATTGAAGTACAAAATCTCGAAGTCAAATTACAATAGCCCCTTGAATGCTAGCCCCTTGATTTTTGATACATATAATATCACTATAATCCAAACCTGTCCAGAAAATTTCATTCCAATCGGATGATAAACGCGGAAGTTATTCAACTAACTATGTTACGAGGCAAAAGGAAGAAGAAGAGACGCTAGCGACCTCTGTGTTAATTAACTTATTTCGTAGTGGCGCTATCTATAGTGAACGCTTTGCTCTCAAAAAGTACTGGGTCTCCTACTGTCGAGCTTGCTCCACTGTAGCTTACTGCATTTTTATACCCTTGCAGAGGGTATTATATTTTTGTCACGAAATGTGTAACGCATTGAAGGAAGCCTCACAGACCCTATAAAGTATATATATTCTTGATCAGGGCGACGAGCTGAGTCGATATAGCCATGTCCGTCTGTCCGTCTGTCTGTCCGTCTGTCCGTCTGTCTGTCTGTTTCTATGCAAACTAGTCTCTCAGTTTTGAAGCTATCTCGATGAAATTTGGTACAGATCCGTCTTTTTGCTGCACGCAGCACATATGTCGGAGCCGGCCGGATCGGATAACTATATCATATAGCTGCCATAGGAACGATCGGTTGGAAATAAACATTTAGTATGAAAAACTTTTTTGTTTCTCAAGATATCTTAACCAAATATACACATTGTGTGTTTGATTAAGTTCTAAACAGGCTGACCAAATTTGGTGTGAATCGGACTACTATATCATATAGCTGCCATAGGAACGATCGGTTCGAAAACAACATTTAGTATGAAAAACTTTTTTTTCTCAAAATATCTCAACCAAATATACACATTGTGTGTTTAATTAAGTTTTAAACAGGTGACCAAATTTGGTGTGAATAGGACTACTATATCATATAGCTGCCATAGGAACGATCGGTTCGAAAACAACATTTAGTATGAAAACCTTTTTTTTTCTCAAAATATCTCAACCAAATATACACATTGTGTGTTTAATTAAGTTTTAAACAGGCTGACCAAATTTGGTGTAAATCGGACTACTATATCATATAGCTGCCATAGGATCGATCGGTTCAAAATCAACAAATTTTGTAAAAAATCTGACGGCTTACACAGGGCACTGAGCGTATCCAAACTTTGGCGCGCCAAAGTTAGCTTGCGCTGTATTTTGAATTATTATTTATTAAGGTTATTATAATGTTTGTTAAACAATAATGTATAATGTTTGCTCACTTAGTTTTTCTATTTGTGTGTGTATATTGTACGTGATGTGTTCGCAATGTCTCGTCGCCGTGCGGAAGAAATCGAAAGACTTACCATAGAAAACTATAACACAGAACAAGCTATAAACGAAAATGTGGATTCCTGCAACTTTAACAATTCGCAAGAGACAGAAAAAAACATTGCCAAAACATTTTTACCGTTAACAATTAGAGGAAAATTAAACAGAAAGGTAGGTGTTTTACTAAGCCATTTTGATCGTTATTGCATTGACATGATATTAAAATATAGAATTGAAGCTGGAGTCAAACTGACAAATAACTATATATTTAGCGTTCCAAATTCAAATCCATTGGGAAAACAGTATATTCGTGCTTGTCCTCTGTTGAAAAAATTTGCTGAATCATGTGGAGCAAATGTGCCTAGATCTTTAAGAGTAACGGCACTTCGAAAACATAGCAAATTACACATCTATGCTAAATAGATCGGCTGGTTCAACATATGGGACACCATATGGACATACACAAATATATATATCGATTGCCTTCATCTGTTGCAGAAATTACTATCGTGTCAAAGTTGTTGATGGCGGCAATAGACAACGAAAATGAAAAAGACACTACCACAAATTAATTCCGTGAGCGTAGGTTACGATTTATGATGTAATGAATTATTCAATTATGCTTTAACCAGTATCTTTTACAGGGGAATCTCAAAATAGCAATGTCGTTCAAGAAGCTGCCGATAACAATGATGATACAGACAGTGATTCGGCTAGAAAAGCGGAAATCTGCGAAGTCGAATCTGTTAACGAAGATTTCGAAAGCTTACTTAAAAAAACAAACGACGAAGTAGTAAGTTCACCTTATTAAACGCATAAATTTCAAAGTACAAACATCCTTTGTTTATTTACAGAATTCCCATTTGGAAAAACACGTCGCTTACGTTGGTCTGCGGAAGAAAAATTTGAGCTTTCCAGCATTTTTTGAGACTTAAAATCTATTTCGAAGCTACCGTCTCTTTCTGAATGCGGAAAAATAATACAACGGTCTCAGTTCCTTAAGAGCGCACCTCTGCACAAACGAAAAGTTGGTTGGATAACCAGCGTAAGGCAAAAAGCCGCAAATCGAAAAAGACTTAACCTTTCTTTAATTAACTATTCCGCAGAACATAATGAATATATATTGGATTGTTTGACTTTATTTACTTACCTTTAATCCACAGCTTTATGTTGGTTGAACTCGAATGCTAAAATTAAGTTTGTTAATTTTAATTTATGTTATCGCACATATTGTGGTGAACCTATGTTTTTGAAAAATATTTGAAATTCAATCATTTAAACTTAAAAAGAGTTAATAAAATTGTTTGCGATTGACATGAACAAACTAGTTCAGTATCTGAATATAATAATTATGTTACGCTACGCTCTCTGAAATCTCGGGGAGAAATGTGGAGTGAAATTAGGGTACACTTCTCACAGCTATAGCCAGACCTTATGTCCTTCTTAATAAGAAAGCGGGAATTGTAAATTCAATTTTTCCCTGCAATCGGACTTAAAATAATATTACTTTTTATAAGCAGGGGGCAAGCCCTCTAATTATCGCTTTGCTCGCCAACTCCCGGCTCGCTACGATCGGTGCAATCTCGGGGAGAAATGTGTAGTGAATATAGGGAACACTTCTCAAAGCTATAGCCGGACCTTATGTCATTTGTAATAAGAAAGCGGGAAATGTAAATTTAATTATTTCCCGCAATTGAACTTAAAATAATAGTAATAGTACTTTATATAATATAGAGAATTTACAATTTCGCTGCTCGCTGTTTTAAAGTGATCGCTGCAATTGGATTATTGCAGCAAGAGCGAGTAACAGTGTCATATACTGCAAATTTATTTTGAAAGTCGCAACACCAATGAAAATCCCGTCTTATTGCACGATAATTACGTCTCAGCAATGTTGTGCGAAAATTTCAGCTCGATATCCTAAGCCCTTTGGCCTACAGCGTGATGACTTAGTCAGTCAGTCAATTAGCACAAAGAGTTTATATATATAAATAGAAAATAAAAATATATTTGAAATAAAGCGCAAGCTAACTTTGGTGCGCCAAAGTTTGGATACTCTTGCAGTGCCCTGTGTAAGCCGTAAGATTTTTTACCAAATTTGTTAAATGTTGATTTCGGACCGATCGTTCCTATGGCAGCTATATGATATAGTAGTCCGATTTACACCAAATTTGGTCAGCCTGTTTAAAACTTAATCAAACACACAATGTGTATATTTGGTTGAGATATCTTGAGAAACAAAAGTTTTTCATACCAAATATTGTTTTCGGACCGATCATTCCAATGGCAGCTATATGGTATAGTAGTCCGATTTGCACCAAATTTGGTCAGCCTGTTTAAAACTTAATTAAACACACAATGTGAATATATTTGGCTGAGATATTTTGAGAAAAAAAAGAGTCTCATACTAAATGTTGTTTTCGAACCGATCGTTCCTATGGCAGCTATATGATATAGTAATCCGATTTACACCAAATTTGGTCAGCCAGCTTAGAACTAAATCAAACACACAATGTGTATATTTGGTTGAGATATTTTGAGAAACAAAAAAGTTTTTCATACTAAATGTTTATTTCCAACCGATCGTTCCTATGGCAGCTATATGATAAAGTTATCCGATCCGGCCGGTTTCGACATATGTTCTGCGTGCAGCAAAAAGACGGACCTGTACCAAGTTTCATCAAGATAGCTTCAAAACTGAGAGACTAGTTTGTATAGAAACAGACGGACAGACGGACATGGCTATATCGACTCAGCTCGTCGCCCTGATCAAGAATATATATACTTTATGGGGTCTGTGAGGCTTCCTTTAATGCGGTACACATTTCGTGACAAAAATATAATACCCTCTGCAAGGGTATAAAGATTTTCTACAATTTTCTGCGATTAACATGTACAAAATAGTTCAGTATCTGAATATCATAATTATGGTAGCCCATAAGTTCGATCACACTCATATAGTATAATCGTTACCCAAAACGATTTGGCATTAAGGCTATCCAACATTAAGTTGTGAATCAAGGGTAAGCTAATAAAGTCAAACAATCTGATATATATTCATTATAGTATTCTCACTGCAGATTTTAATGAGCATACATATTTTAGATTGATTCACTTTATTTGCCTACCTTTAATTCACTGCGTCATGTTGGCTAAGCCTGAATATTAAACTGTCTTAAATAACTATAATATTGTGATATTCTTATACTACTGAAATTTAATCCTTTATGTTTTGAACTTTTTTATAAGTGCTAAAATGAAAATATAATGAAAACTGAAAATTTTTATATTTATCAATAAATGGCTGAAGCTAATTACTTGTCTTTTATTACTTATAAAAGATTATATAATTAAAAATCCTTTACAATTATAAAATATTTCATATTTGTGTTTTGGTGACTCAAAATATACTGCCCATTGAAACTGTTTCATTCCATTGTTTCATAGTCCTCAAAATATACATTTCCTTAAACATTACCAGAAGTCATTGGTTGATTATTTCATGGCAACTTCCCTGAATCTTTATCAGAGCTCGCAAATAACTGTCGACCGTTTCTCATTGTCTGCAAATAAGTGTCTTTTTACGAAAACACTCAGAGAGCAAACGTTTTATGGGTTCTTGAATGAGCTCGCTAGCGCTCAGAGCGAAATCGTTTTTAGACCCAGTACTTTAAAAAGTACAAATGGGTCTATTAAGTTCGTGCAAAAAATGTGCGTAACAGGCAGAAGGAGGCGTGCAGGCCCCATAAAGTATATATATTCTTGATCAGCATCAACAGCCGAGTCGATATAGCCATGTCCGTCTGTCACTTTTATGAGATCCTAGATCTCAGAGACTATAAGAGCTAGAGACACCAAATTTGGCATGTAGGTTCATCTATATCTTGCATTGATCAAGTTTGTTTTGATTTTTGACACGCCCCCTCCGCCCCCGGAAACTAAAATTCAAAATTTCGAAGTCGAATTAAAGAAGCCCTTTAATGTTAGCGCCTTAATTGTTGGTACATATAATATAAACTATGATCCAAACCAGTCCAGAAAATTTCATTCCAATCGGATGATAAACGCGGAAGTTATTCAACTAACAATCTTACGGGCAAAAGGAAGAAGAAGAGACGCTGGCGACCTGTGTGCTTATTAACTTGGTAGTGGCGCCATCTATTGTTTGGTACGCATTATTGAAGAAGAATCAATAGTGAACGCTTTGCACTCAAAAAGTACTGGGTCTCCTACTGTTGAGCTTGCTCCACTGTAGCTTACTGCATTTTTTTCTATTCTGTTTTGTTCTGGTTGTTCTAAGACCGTTTTGTCATGATCAGTGAAGCAAAAGATCTTTTGCGTATGTATTGGTATACATTCACACTCATAGGCAAGCAAATCGTTAAGCGTCCGTTTTGCAGACGAAATATATTAATTCAATTAATTAAATAATTAATAATAATTAATTAATTAAATTGTTCTATTAAACAAATTATATTATTTCTTTTTCACAACAACGAAAGTAAATGTGAAGACCGTTTGCGTTGAGTTTTTCGGTCAATCGGTCTTTTGCTGACTGTCATTGTGCGAGCGTTTCTCGTTCCGCTCTTTACGCACTGCTCATTGAAAGAGCGACGTACAAAGAGCTCAACGAAACGCGCTCAACAGAAAACATAAATAAAGACAGCAAGAGTCTTTTGCTTAGAGCGAGAGCGAGAGAGTATGAACTTTTTCGGTTGTGCTCGCAACGAGAGCGCAAGAAGAAAAACGGTCAACAGTTATTTGCAAGCTATGATCTTTATACATATAGAGTCCTCAAATTTAACCTTGTGTAATAGCTTGACCTCAATCCCTAAAATATCCGTGAAATGTAAATTTACTGAACAAGGTGGCAAATCAATGTCTTGTCCTCAAAGTAATGCCCTGTTCCCACTGAGTACATTTTCGGGGAACGCATGGGAATGATGTTAGATGTGAATTCAAGTGCATTGACGTGTGAATTTTAGAGACAAATTTAAAATTAAAATGAATTTAAATGAAAAAGTTTCTATTGTTCTTGCTGCTGTGCAGCATAGCAATGAATTAACTCGCAAGTTAACAGTGGAGCTCGACACATCAGCTCAGCAGATGGATCATATATGACTTAAAATATATGACTTATTTGATTTGGCCATTTTTCTGATTGTTTATTATAATTCTTCTTCTCGATTTGCCATTCATTTTAGTTGACATTGTTTACATTTTCGCAGTGCTGTTAAGTTTCTTTTGTTCAATTTGAGAACTTACGTCTAAATATCGCCTGGAAACGTGTGGATAGCAACATCAAAAAATATGTTGGAACGATGTTGAAAATTTCGGCACTGGTAAAAGTCAGAGAACTGCAAGGGTGTCACTTTTTGCCACCCTACTCACACCCAATGAAATGTGTGTCCCGGTGCCACTCAACACCGGCTAAGCAAAGCAAATACACATACTCATCAAAAGTTTTGTGTGTGCCGCGAGTGCCGGCAATGTCTCGCACTCGCTCATAAAATGTCCCGTTTTTTTTTCCATGCACACAGGCACTTATAGGCAACGGGTGCCGGTGGCACTCATACTCAAAACGCATGGTGGAACAACCGCAAGTTAAAAATATAGCGCAAACTAACTTTGGCGCGCCAAAGTTTGGATACCCTTGCAGTGCCCCGTGTGAGCCGCCAGATTTTTTACAAAATTTGTAATACTAAATTTTGGTTTCGAACCGATCGCTCCTATGTCAGCTATATGATATAGTAGTCCGATTTACATCAAATTTGGTAGGGATGTATAAAATTATACCAAACACACAATGTGTATGTTTGGTTCAGATATTTTGAGAAACAAAAAAATTTTTTATACTAAATGTTGTTTTCGAACCGATCGTTCCTATGGCAGCTATATGATATAGTAGTCCGATTTACACCAAATTTGGTCAGCCTGTTTAAAACTTAATCAAACACACAATGTGTATGTTTGGTTCAGATATTTTGAGAAACAAAAAAGTTTTTCATACTAAATGTTGTTTTCGAACCGATCGTTCCTATGGCAGCTTTATGATATAGTAGTCTGATTTACACCAAATTTGGTCAGCCTGTTTAAAACTGAATTAAACACACAATGTGTATATTTGGTTGAGATATCTTGAGAAACAAAAAAGTTTTTCATACTAAATGTTTATTTCCAACCGATCGTTCCTATGGCAGCTATATGATATAGTTATCCGATCCGGCCGGTTTCGACATATGTACTGCGTGCAGCAAAAGGACGGACCTGTACCAAGTTTCATCAAGATAGCTTCAAAACTGAGCGACTAGTTTGCATAGAAACAGACGGACACACGGACAGACGGACAGACAGACGGACATGGCTATATCGACTCAGCTCGTCGCCCTGATCAAGAATATATATACTTTATGGGGTCTGTGAGGCTTCCTTCAATGCGTTACACATTTCGTGACAAAAATATAATACCCTCTGCAAGGGTATAAAAAAAGGCACAGTGCAATAAATAGAAGTAGGCAAAACACATATGTATCACCATGGTGTTTTTTACACACCATGGTGTCTGTGTGTATATGTTGTTGTTTTGGTTGCTTTGTTTTTCACTTGACCGCTTATTAGCATCGGTCCTTCTTTGATTTTGCCAGCGGAAGCATTGTAGATATGACAGTTGAAATAATTAAAAATAAAATTGATCGTGGTTTTTATACCGTAGCTCCAATACACAAAGGCAAAAGTGTAATTTGGACAATATTATGTGACATTTTGCAAGAGGATGAAACTGTCCTGAATAACTGGGCTTTTTGCAATACATGTAGAAAAGTGCTCAAATTTGTTTGCAACCAAACTTCAAATTTGTCTCGTCACAAATGCTGTGTGTCTTTACGACAGCCAACGGAAGCAAGAAAAGCTTCTGGCTTGGACAAAAAACTGCTACAGAGAAGTGCAGTGACCGGCTTGTTCAGGATTGTCGTCCGTTTTCAGTTGTGAACGGAACTGGATTTCGAAACCTGGTCAAATCTTTTTAAAAATTTGTGCTACATATGGTGCGAACGTTGATGTTGACAACCTACTGCCCGACGCAACGACATTGAGCCAAAATGCGGAGAAAGATGCAGAAGAGAAGCGGGCGATAATATCCACCGATATAAGAGAAGCAGTAAATAATGGTGGAGTATCAGCAACAATTGATATGTGGACGGATAAGTACGTCAACAGAAATATTTTTGGGGGTCACTCTCCATTATTAAAAAAACTTCAAAATGAACGATTTAATTTTGGGCTTAAGATCTATGGATTTTGAAAAATCAACGGGTGAAAATATTCTTAACAAATTTTTAACCGTTTTTGCACAGTTTGATGTCCAAATTATAGCCGATGTTAAGTTCGTGACAGATAGGGGATCGAATATAAAAAAAGCATTGGAAAATAATATTAGATTGAATTGTAGCAGCCATCTATTTTCAAACGTGTTGTCAAAATCATTTGACGAAGCAGATGAGCTTCAAAACATTTTACACGCATGCAAAAAAAAACTTAAAATATTTTAAAAAATCAAATTTGAAGCATAGATTAAACACAACTTTAAAAAACTCTTGCCCTACTAGATGGAATTCTAATTATACTATGCTTAATTCTATAGTAAATAACTGGTCAGCAGTTAACAGTATATTAAGTGAGACTGAAGGCGGTCAAAAACTTGAAATGGTGCCCATATCGACATTAAAAATAATATAAGTACTCCTTGAAGATTTTGAGAGAATTTTTAAAGATTTGCAAACCAGTAGCTCTCCCTCATTACGCTTTGTGTTTTGCGTCGATTGCCAAAATAATTAATTTATGCGAACCAAATTCTAAAGACCCTTTGTCGATGTCGGTTCTAAAAGAAAATATTTTATTAAATGTAAAAACGATTTGGAAAGAAAATGTAAGTATTTGACACAAAGCTTCCTTTTTCTTATATCCACCTGCAGCAATTATGGAACATGATGATATTGTTGATATAAAACTGTTTTGTATTGATAAAATGAAAAATTTTAGTAGCTATTTAAGTGAAACTTCCCCAGCTGCCCTCAGATTGGTCGAGCCAGCCACGCGTTGGACTTCGACACACTAATACACTCACAAACACGCGCTGACTTGCGTGTACGTGTGCCTGCACGTGTTCATTTACCGTTGCTTTTACCAATTGTAAACACACAATTAACTGCACTTTCCGCCGCAGTCGCTGCCCTCGGCAGCCTCATCAGGCATCATGGCTACCTCAGCCTCATTTCCATCTGCTGCTCCCGCAGATCCCGCAGCCCCTGCAGCTCCCGCAGCCAACACCAAGCCCAAATGGCAGCTCACGCCAACGAAGCTCCTACTTGGAGGAGCTCCCAAGGCCAAGGTCGGCGCATCAGCGCCTAAGACGCTAAAGGCGTCACCAGTGCGCGACCGCAGTGGAAACGACGGAGAGACCAGCTCGTCCAGCTTGGAGCCGGGCGAGATCAGAAGCAAGGCCCCGACCAGAAATCCCCGCCAGCTGACGCCCACCCCTCTGACCACCTTGAGCTCCAATAGATATGCCGCTCTCATCGACACCATGGACGCTGACGAAGCAGAGGAGGAGATCCTCGTCGATCCCGACCCCGTCCCTATTGCCCCCGTGAAGACCATAAAACCACAGCCGATCTTCGTCCCTGATGTCTCGAACATCAAGGGATTCATCACTGACGTCGCTCTGGCCATCGAAAACCTCAGGTTCGATTACAAATCCGGCAGGGATGGAAGTGTCCAAGTCAACGTGGAGGACAAGGCTAGCATCACCAAGCTGAAGGAATATCTCAACGTTTATGAGATTCGCTACCAGACATTCCAGGCGAAGGACGAGCGTGCCTACAGGATAGTCATCAAGGGGCTCCACTACTCCACGGAGATTGACGAAATTAAGGAAGCACTCGCCGCACATGGGCACATTGTACGTGGTCGCGAGATTAAGAACGCCATCAGCCGCACCAACAAGAAGCCGATGTCGCTCTTCTTTGTGAACCTGGAGCCTTCCAGCAGCAACAAAGATGTGTTCGCAATAAAACGTCTCTGCCGGTGCGTCGTCACCATTGAGCCTCCGCTCAAGAGCAAGGATGTTCTCCAGTGCTACCGCTGCCAGGGTTTCGGACACTCCCAGAAGTATTGCCGGCTCCCACTTAAGTGCGTCAAGTGCGGAGATGACCATCACTCCAACGAGTGAACCAAGTCCAAGGAACTACCTGCTTGCTGTGCCCTGTGCAAGTGGATCCATCCCGCCTCGTACAAAGGCTGCAAGGTGTACCAGAAGATCAAGGAGCAACATACACCAAAGCCTAGGCCAATGGCACCGCCCACCAGTAGAGAAGCACCAACAGTCACCCCTGGACTCAACTACGCCAGTGCACTTCGAGGTGCCCAGGAACCGCAGCAGCAGTTCGACCCAGCTCCCTCCCCCCCAAGCCAGACCAACACCAGACTTGACAGACTGGAGGTCATGATGGAGAAAATGATGGACCAAGTCGCATCCCTGACGCATTTGCTCACGTCATTAATGGCGAAGCAGTGCAACTAAGTCTCCATATTGTACTATGGAACGCGAACGGTCTGTGCAGGAGCAGGCCCGAGGTCGAGCACTACCTCAAGACCAACCACGTCGACATCCTCCTAGTCTCCGAAATCCACTTCAGCTCCAGAACATTCTTCACCACCGCAGGCTACGACGTCATCACTGTTAACCACCCCAATGGCACCGCTCGAGGCGGAGCGGCAGTCATTATCAAGAGCGGGCTGAAGTACATCGAGCTTCCTCCACATCAAGAGGACTGGGTTTAGTGCGCCAAGGTGGGAATCCTCAGCTCCTCCGGAGACACCACCATCGCCGCCGTCCACCTTTGATCTCCAGAAGTTGCTGTTTTGGTTGCTGAGAAGAGGCGACTACGCCGAGTATGGCACAATTCTCGCAACCCCAGGGACAAGACGACTTCAATAGGGCAGCTAAAGAATTAAAGGACTCTTGTCTTATCTTCGCATACAATCCCTGGAGCAGTATCTCGCCGAGGTGGAACCGGACGACCCTCAACACAATCTGTGGAGGATAACCAAATCCTTGAAAAGGCCCTCTCAACGCAAGGAACCTGTCTGGAATGCTAATGGTGCTTGGTGCCGCTCCGACAGCGAGAGAGCTAAAGCCTTCGCAGAACATCTCCACGAAGCCTTCTCCCCCTTCGCTAGATGCACACAACGAGAGGCAAACGAGACAGCCGATTTCCTGGACGTGCCCTGCCTGATGTCCCTCCCCATCCCCGCAGTCGAGTTAGACGAACTAATTGGAGAAATCAGCAGACTCAAGGCATCCAAATCCCCAGGCTACGACGATTTGATGTGCCAGCTATTAAAGCACTCCCGTCGAATGGAGTCCAGCTCCTCCTAAACATAACAAATGTATGTTTCCAGTTAGGACACTTTCCCAAATGGAAATGTACCGAGGTCATACTGATCCCAAAAATGGGAAACCTACAGCCAATCTAGCCTCATACAGGCCGATTAGTAGTCGAGAGAATACTTTTTGCGTAGAGTCCGCCCAATACTGGACGAGGCTGGTTTGATCCCCGATCACCAGTTTGGCTTCAGAGAATCTCATGGCTCGCCTGAACAATGCCATAGGACCGTTGACAAAATACTGGAAGCATTCGAAGTGAAGATGTACTGCTCCGCAGTATTTCTGGACATAAAGCAAGCCTTCGACAGAGTATGGCACGCTGGACTCCTATACAAACTTAAAACTGCTCTGCCCGCCCCATATTACCTACTGCTGAAGTCTTACCTTGAGCACAGAAGATTCTTCGTCAAGTGTGGAGACGAGAGGTCAGCTATTATGGAAGTCCGAGCCGGAGTCCCGCAAGGAAGCGTATTGGGCCCAGTATTGTACATACTGTACACCGCCGACTTGCCCCTGATACCTGACCCGAGCCTACTAGCTGCTACATACGCGGACGACACGGCCTTCTTGGCAAGCGACACCTGTCCTCAAACCGCCTCTGCTACACTGCAATACCAGCTCGATCTAACCAACGGCTGGCTAAGGAGATGGAACATCATGGTGAACCCCGACAAATCCTCCTACTGCACTTTTGCATTGAGAAGGAGACTGCCCCCCAGTCACCCTAGACGGCTCATCAATCCCTGATAGCAACACCGCCAAGTACTTGGGTATCATCATGGACAGGAGGCTTACTTGGAAGCCACACATGAAAAACAAAAGGGCGCAGATGAGCGGGAGGCTGAAGAAGTTCCTATGGCTCATGGGGAAGAGATCCACACTCAGGCTAAGGGCTAAACTCCAAATCTACAAAGCCATCATGAAGCCAATGTGGACCTATGGAATCCCCATCTGAGGCACCGCTAGCAACACAAATCTCAGGGAGATTCAAAAATTTCAAGGCAAAGCACTGAGGGTCCTATCAAACGCTAACCTGCTCACGTCAGACGCAGAAATCCATAATGAGCTCGAGTCCCATGGGTGCAAGATGAAAAGGCTTAGCAAAAATCACACCGTACGACTGAATCGGCACATAAACTCCCTTGCCATTAACTTGCTGGACAACAGCACCACCACCCGACGGCTGAAAAGGTGCCACCCACTGGACCTTCCTCACCGCTGAAGCTTAACATCTCTGTACCTCCCCCACACCCCCCCCCCCTCACCCACTACCACCCACCCTTCCCCAATCAAAATTGTCATACTCTAAATGAAACTTAATATCAATACCCTAAATGTTATTTAAATGTCAATGTACTTAATTCAATTTGTTGATTGTCCAATTAGGACAGATTGCAAATAAAAAAAAAATAAATAAAAAATAAATAAAAAAATTACCGTTACTTTGTTAATTTGTTTGCATGTTGTATTTAAACTCGTAATTTAAGCAACTTAACCTTAATTCTCTTTTAAAATTTTAAACTATAATATAATAATGCGTTTGGTGCACTTTTTGTTTAGTAGTTGAGTAATTTTTCAAGCTCGATTTTATATTTATTGAGATTTTTGTTGGGTTTTCTTTTAATACCCTTGCAGAGGGTATTATAATTGTGTCACGAAATGTGTAACGCATTGAAGGAGGCCTCACAGACCCCATAAAGTATATATATTCTTGATCAGGGCGACGAGCTGAGTCGATATAGCCACGTCCGTCTGTCTGTCTTTTTGTCTGTCTGTCTGTCTGTCTGTCTGTTTCTATGCAAACTAGTCTCTCAGTTTTGAAGCTATCTTGATGAAACTTGGTACAGATCCATCTTTTTGCTGTACGCAGTACATATGTCGTAACCGGCCGGATCGGATAACTATATCATATAGCTGACACAGGAACGATCGGTTCGAAATCAACATTTAGTATGAAAAACTTTTTTGTTTTTCAAGATATCTCAGCCGTACTTACCGTACAACCGTGTTTGATACAGTTTCATGCACCCTTACCAAATTTGGTTCAAATCGGACTAATATATCATATAGGTGCCATAGAACCGATCGCTTTGAAATCAACCTTTAGTATGAAAAACTTTTTATTTCTTTAGATATCTTTGCGAAACTAACATATTTTATGTAAGGTTTGGTTTAATATAGCCTGACTAAATTTGGTTAGAATCGGACTACTATATCATGTAGCTCCTATAGGAACGATCGGTTCGAAATCCACATTTAGTATGAAAAACTTTTTTGTTTCTCAAAATATCTCAACCAAACATACACATTGTGTGTTTGATTAAGTTTTAAACAGGATGACCAAATTTGGAGTAAATCGGACTACTATATCACATAGCTGCCATAGGAACGATCGGTTCGAAATCAACATTTAACAAATTTTGTAAAAAATCTGACGGCTTACACAAGGCACTGCAACGGTATCCAAACTTTGCCGCGCCAAAATTAGCTAGCCTATATTTTTAGACCCAGTGCTTTAAAAAAGTACAAATGGGTCTATTAAGTTTGTGCAAAAACAAAAAGTGCGTTACAGGCAGAAGGAGGCGTGGCAGACCCCATAAAGTATATATATTCTTGATCAGCATCAACAGCCGAGTCGATATAGCCATGTCCGTCTGCCTGTCCGTCTGTCCCTTTTTTGAACACCTATATCTCAGAGACTATAAGAGCTAGAGCTACCAAATTTGGCATGTACGTTCATCTGCATCTTGCATTAAACGAGTTTGTTTTAGATTTTTGCCACGCCCCCATCCGCCCACGTAAATTTGAAACAAAATTTCAAAGTCGAATAACGAAAGCTCCTTTGATGCTAGCGATATGATTTTTGGCATACATGATAAACTTTATAGTCCAATCCTGTCCTGAAAGTTTAATCCGGATCGGATAATAAACGGATAGTTTACGGCTCGTTCAAAATTTCGAAAATATGAACACCTAGATCTCAGAGACTATAAGAGCTAGAGACACCAAATTTGGTATGTAGGATCATCCACATCTACCATTGATCAAGTTTGTTTTAGATTTTTGCCACGCCCCCCTCCGCCCCCGGAAACTAAAATACAAAATTTCGAAGTCGAATTACAAGAGCCCCTTTAATGTTAGCCCCTTGATTGTTGGTACATATAATAAACACTATGATCCAAACCTGTCCAGAAAATTGCATTCCAATCGGATGATAAACACGGAAGTTATTCAACTAACAATGTTACGGGCAAAAGGAAGAAGAAGAGACGCTAGCGACCTCTGTGTTTATTAACTTCGTAGTGGCGCCATCTATTGTTTGGTACACATACATTGAAGAACAATCAATAGTGAACGCTTTGCACTCAAAAAGTACTGGGTCTCCTACTGTCCAGCTTGCTCCACTGTAGCTTACTGTATTTTTATACCCTTGCAGAGGGTATTATATTTTTGTCACGAAATGTGTAACGCATTGAAGGAAGCCTCACAGACCCCATAAAGTATATATATTCTTGATCAGGGCGACGAGCTGAGTCGATATAGCCATGTCCGTCTGTCTGTCCGTCTGTTTCTATGCAAACTAGTCTCTCAGTTTTGAAGCTATCTTGATGAAACTTGGTACAGGTCCGTCTTTTTGCTGCACGCAGTACATATGTCGAAACCGGCCGGATCGGATTACTATATCATATAGCTGCCATAGGAACGATCGGTTGGAAATAAACATTTAGTATGAAAAACTTTTTTGTTTCTCAAGATATCTCAACCAAATATACATATTGTGTGTTTGATTAAGTTTTAAACAGGCTGACCAAATTTGGTGTAAATCGGACTACTATATCATATAGCTGCCACAGGAACGATCGGTTCGAAAACAACATTTAGTATGAAAAACTTTTTTGTTTCTCAAAACATCTCAACCAAATATACACATTGTGTGTTTGACTAAGTTTTAAACAGGCTGACCAAATTTGGTGTAAATCGGACCACTATATCATATAGCTGCCATAGGAACTTTCGGTTCGAAATCAACAATTAAAAAATTTTGTAAAAATCTGACGGCTTACACAGGGCACTGCAAGGGTATCCAAACTTTGGCGCGCCAAAGTTAGCTTGCGCTATATTTTATTTTGTCTTTCTCCTGACTCTGACTCTGATGATCTGCGATCTGCGCAAATTTTTGCCAACAGCGTCTTTAGTTGTTGCCCCTCGTACCGTGTGGAAATATGCTAAAGGGAACAGAACATATTAGACTTCTTGCTTTTGGTCTTTTGCAGTTTCATATTTACCTTTCGTTGGCGTATTTTAATGAGGGAATGGTTTTCTAGTCGACTGCTAGGGTTGTTCTGGCCTTGTAATAACTACCTTGCCGGATCGACAATCCTTTTCTGGGCTTATTGTTGCTCTTATTTGGCAAATATTTATTATGATGCCACAATGTAAGTAAAATTTAAGTTTGACGTACATGTGGCTGTACTATCCAAACTTTTTTTTTTAACCTTTCGGCACGATGGCGTTGTGCTCAGCTTGGCGAACTTTCAGAAAAAAGTTCGAACCTAGATGCTAGGGACTCGAAGACCCTGTTCCGAAACTCCGAATTCGGTATTAACCGAATGGTGAATTTTGAGCTGTCAAATTCAAGGGCGTTGCCAGAAAAGTATCGACTCTATTCTAGTACTCGGTACTAACTTAACTAGGGCGCCCTTCTTTCGATATGGGACCATTACATGCTTAGATATAAAGATACACATTCAATATTTTAAATAGCTCATATAAAGAATGAAATCGAATTTTAGACCCAGTACTTTAAAAAGTACAAATGGGTCTATTACGTATGTGCCAAAAAAAATAAGCGTAACAGGCAGAAGGAGGCGTGGCAGACCCCATAAAGTATATATATTCTTGATCAGCATCAACAGCCGAGTCGATATAGCCATGTCCGTCTGTCACTTTTATGAGATCCTAGATCCCAGAGACTATAAGAGCTAGAGACACCAAATTTGGCATGTAGGTTCATCTATATCTTGCATTGATCAAGTTTGTTTTAGATTTTTGCCACGCCCCGTAAATTAAAGTACAAAATTTCGAAGTCGAATTACAAGAGCCCATTTAAATTTTAAACTATAATTTTAACTTAATGATCGGTATGAAAACTGATTTTCAGCCTGATTTTTTAATATGCACATAGGTTAGGGTATAAATTTATTTATTTTTTTGTTGTTCATTTCTTTTTTGCGTTTGGTGCACTTTTTGTTTAGTAGTTGAGTAATTTTTCAAGCTCGATTTTATATTTATTGAGATTTTTGTTGGGTTTTCTTTTTATACCCTTGCAGAGGGTATTATAATTGTGTCACGAAATGTGTAACGCATTGAAGGAGGCCTCACAGACCCCATAAAGTATATATATTCTTGATCAGGGCGACGAGCTGAGTCGATATAGCCATGTCCGTCTGTCCGTCTGTCTGTCTGTCTGTCTGTTTCTATGCAAACTAGTCTCTCAGTTTTGAAGCTATCTTGATGAAACTTGGTACAGATCCGTCTTTTTGCTGTACGCAGTACATATGTCGTAACCGGCCGGATCGGATAACTATATCATATAGCTGACACAGGAACGATCGGTTCGAAATCAACATTTAGTATGAAAAACTATTTTGTTTTTCAAGATATCTCAACCGAACTATACCGTACATTGTGTGTTTGATTACAGTTTCATACAGCCTGACCAAATTTGGTGTCAAATCGGACTACTATATCATATAGGTGCCATAGAACCGATCGCTTTGAAATCAACCTTTAGTATGAAAAACTTTTTATTTCTTTAGATATCTTTGCGAAACTAACATATTTTGTGTAAGGTTTGAGTTTCAATACAGCCTGACTAAATTTGGTTAGAATCGGACTACTATATCATGTAGCTGCCTATAGGAACGATCGGTTCGAAATCAACATTTAGTATGAAAAACTTTTTTGTTTCTCAAGATATCTCAACCAAACATACACATTGTGTGTTTGATTAAGTTTTAAACAGGCTGACCAAATTTGGAGTAAATCGGACTACTATATCATATAGCTGCCATAGGAACGATCGGTTCGAAATCAACATTTAGTAAGAAAAACTTTTTTGTTTCTCAAGATATCTCAACCGAACTATACCGTACATCGTGTGTTTGATTACAGTTTCATACAGGCTGACCAAATTTGGTGTCAAATCGGACTAATATATCATATAGGTGCCATAGAACCGATCGCTTTGAAATCAACCTTTAGTATGAAAAACTTTTTATTTCTTTAGATATCTTTGCGAAACTAACATATTTTATGTAAGGTTTGGTTTAATATAGCCTGACTAAATTTGGTTAGAATCGGACTACTATATCATGTAGCTCCTATAGGAACGATCGGTTCGAAATCAACATTTAGTATGAAAAACTTTTTTGTTTCTCAAGATATCTCAACCAAACATACACATTGTGTGTTTGATTAAGTTTTAAACAGGCTGACCAAATTTGGTGTAAATCGGACTACTATATCATATAGCTGCCATAGGAACGATCGGTTCGAAATCAACATTTAGTATGAAAAACTTTTTTGTTTTTCAAGATATCTCAACCGAACTATACCGTACATTGTGTGTTTGATTACAGTTTCATACAGGCTTACCAAATTTGGTTCAAATCGGACTAACTATATCATATAGGTGCCATAGGAACCGATCGCTTTGAAATCAACCTTTAGTATGAAAAACTTTTTTGTTTCCTCAAGATATCTCAACCAAACTATACACATTGTGTGTTTGATTAAGTTTTAATATAGGCTGACCAAATTTGGTGTAGAATCGGACTACTATATCATATAGCTGCCTATAGGAACGATCGGTTCGAAATCAACATTTAGTATGAAAAACTTTTTTGTTTCTCAAAATATCTCAACCAAACATACACATTGTGTGTTTGATTAAGTTTTAAACAGGCTGACCAAATTTGGTGTAAATCGGACTACTATATCATATAGCTGCCATAGGAACGATCGGTTGGAAAACAACATTTAGTATGAAAAACTTTTTTGTTTCTCAAAATATCTCAACCAAACATACACATTGTGTGTTTGATTAAGTTTTAAACAGGCCTGACCAAATTTGGTGTAAATCGGACTACTATATCATATAGCTGACATAGGAAGAGGGCGGGGAGGGGGGAGGGGCTGTTACGATTCATTGGTGTTGCGACTTTCAAAATCAATTTTCAGTATATGACACCGTTACTCGCTCTTGCTGCAAGAATCCAATTGCAGCGAAAGCTTTAAAACAGCGAGCAGCGAAAATTTAAATTCTCTATATTATATAAAGTACTACTTATTACTATTATCTTAAGTCCAATTACAGGGAAAAATTGAATTTACAATTCCCGCTATCTAATTAGAAATGACATAAGGTCTGGCTATAGCTGTGAGAAATGTTCCCTATTTTCACTCCACATTTTTCCCCGCGATTTCAGCGAGCGTAGCGAGCCGGGGGTTGGCGAGCGAAGCGAGCAGGTGGCAAACCCCCTAGTATTATATAAATCTAAGAATAGTATTTACAATTGCTTGCATAATGCCATTTATATAGTGCATGTAAGGCCTCTACCACAATAAACAAAACTAAGAGGAATAACAAAAATATCTCAACCAAATATACACATTGTGTGTTTGATTAAGTTTTAAACAGGCTGACCAAGTTTGGTGTAAATCTGATTACTATATCATATAGCTGCCATAGGAACAATCGGTTCGAAAACAACATTCAGTATGAAAAACTTTGTTGTTTCTCAAGATATCTCAACCAAATATACACAGTTTTGAAGCTATCTTGATGAAACTTGGTACAGGTCCGTCTTTTTGCTGCACGCAGTACATATGTCGAAACCGGCCGGATCGGATAACTATATCATATAGCTGCCATAGGAACGATCGGTTGGAAATAAACATTTAGTATGAAAAACTTTTTTGTTTCTCAAGATATCGCAACCAAATATACACATTGTGTGTTTGATTAAGTTTTAAATAGGCTGACCAAATTTGGTGTAAGTCGGACTTCTATATCATATAGCTGCCATAGGAACGATCGGTTAAAAATCAACATTTAACAAATTTTGAAAAAAATCTGTCGGCTTACACAGGGCACTGCAAGGGTATCCAAGCTTTGGCGCGCCAAAGTTAGCTTGCGCTATATTTTTTTGTCACGAAATGTGTAACGCATTGAAGGAAGCCTCACAGACCCCATAAAGTATATATATTCTTGATCAGGGCTACGAGCTGGGTCGATATAGCCATGTCCGTCTGTCCGTCTGTCTGTCTGTCCGTCTGTTTCTATGAAAACTAGTCTCTCAGTTTTTAAGCTATCTTGATGAAACTTGGTACAGGTCCGTCTTTTTGCTGCACGCAGTACATATGTATGTCGAAACCGGCCGGATCGGATAACTATATCATATAGCTGCCATAGGAACGATCGGTTGGAAATAAACATTTAGTATGAAAAACTTTTTTGTTTCTCAAGATATCGCAACCAAATATACACATTGTGTGTTTGATTAAGTTTTAAATAGGCTGACCAAATTTGGTGTAAGTCGGACTTCTATATCATATAGCTGCCATAGGAACGATCGGTTAAAAATCAACATTTAACAAATTTTGAAAAAAATCTGTCGGCTTACACAGGGCACTGCAAGGGTATCCAAGCTTTGGCGCGCCAAAGTTAGCTTGCGCTATATTTTTTTGTCACGAAATGTGTAACGCATTGAAGGAAGCCTCACAGACCCCATAAAGTATATATATTCTTGATCAGCATCAACGAGCCGAGTCGATATAGCCATGTCCGTCTGTCTGTCCGTCTGTCCGTCCGTCCGTCTGTCCGTCTGTCCCTTTTTTGAACACCTATATCTCAGAGACTATAAGAGCTAGAGCTACCAAATTTGGCATGTACGTTCATCTGCATCTTGCATTAAACGAGTTTGTTTTAGATTTTTGCCACGCCCCCCTCCGCCCACGTAAATTTGAAACAAAATTTCAAAGTCGAATAACGAAAGCTCCTTTAATGCTAGCGATATGATTTTTGGCATACATGATAGACTCTATTGTCCAATCCTGCCCTGAAAGTTTTATCCGGATCGGATAATAAACGGATAGTATACGGCTGATCGAAATTTCGAAAATATGAACACCTAGATCTCAGAGACTATAACAGCTAGAGACATCAAATTTGGTATGTAGGTTCATATATATCTCCCATTGATCAAGTTTGTTTTAGATTTTTGCCACGCCCCTTCCGCCCCCGGAAATTGAAATACAAAATTTCGAAGTCGAACTGAAGGAGCCCCTTTAATGTTAGCGACTTCATTATTGGTATATATAATATACACTATGGTCCAAACCTGTCCAGAAAAATTCATTCCAATCGGATGATAAACACGGAAGTTATTCAACTAACAATGTTAAAGGCAAAAGGAAGAAGAGACGTTAGCGACCTCTGTGTTTATTAACTTCGTAGTGGCGCCCTCTATTGTTTGGTACGCATTATTGAAAAACAATCAATAGTGAACGGTTTGCACTCAAAAAGTACTGGGTCTCCTACTGTCGAGCTTGCTCCACTGTAGCTTACTGTATTTTTTTGTCACGAAATGTGTAACGCATTGAAGGAAGCCTCACAGACCCCATAAAGTATATATATTCTTGATCAGGGCGACAAGCTGAGTCGATATAGCCATGTCCGTCTGTCCGTCTCTCTGTCCGTCTGTCCGTCTGTCTGTCTGTTTCTATGCAAACTAGTCTCTCAGTTTTGAAGCTATCTTGATGAAACTTGGTACAGGTCCGTCTTTTTGCTGCACGCAGTACATATGTCGAAACCGGCCGGATCGGATAACTATATCATATAGCTGCCATAGGAACGATCGGTTGGAAATAAACATTTAGTATGAAAAACTTTTTTGTTTCTCAAGATATCGCAACCAAATATACACATTGTGTGTTTGATTAAGTTTTAAATAGGCTGACCAAATTTGGTGTAAGTCGGACTTCTATATCATATAGCTGCCATAGGAACGATCGGTTAAAAATCAACATTTAACAAATTTTGAAAAAAATCTGTCGGCTTACACAGGGCACTGCAAGGGTATCCAAGCTTTGGCGCGCCAAAGTTAGCTTGCGCTATATTTTTGTCACGAAATGTGTAACGCATTGAAGGAAGCCTCACAGACCCCATAAAGTATATATATTCTTGATCAGGGCTACGAGCTGAGTCGATATAGCCATGTCCGTCTGTCCGTCTGTCTGTCTGTCCGTCTGTTTCTATGCAATTTAGTCTCTCAGTTTTGAAGCTATCTTGATGAAACTTGGTACAGGTCCGTCTTTTTGCTGCACGCAGTACATATGTCGAAATCAAGTTTTAAACAGGCTGACCAAATTTGGTGTAAATCGGACTACTATATCATATAGCTGACATAGGAACAATCGGTTCGAAAACAACATTCAGTATGAAAAACTTTGTTGTTTCTCAAGATATCTCAATCAAATATACACATTGTGTGTTTGATTAAGTTTTAAACAGGCTGACCAAATTTGGTGTAAATCGGACTACTATATCATATAGCTGCCATAGGAACGATCGGTTCGAAATCAAAAAATTAACAAATTTTGTAAAAAATCTGACGGCTTACACAGGGCACTGCAAGGGTATCCAAGCTTTGGCGCGCCAAAGTTAGCTTGCGCTATATTTTTGTCACGAAATGTGTAACGCATTGAAGGAAGCCCCACAGACCCCATAAAGTATATATATTCTTGATCAGGGCTACGAGCTGAGTCGATATAGCCATGTCCGTCTGTCTGTCTGTCCGTCTGTTTCTATGCAAACTAGTCTCTCAGTTTTTAAGCTATCTTGATGAAACTTGGTACAGGTCCGTCTTTTTGCTGCACGCAGTACATATGTCGAAACCGGCCGGATCGGATAACTATATCATATAGCTGCCATAGGAACGATCGATTGGAAATAAACATTTAGTATGAAAAACTTTTTTGTTTCTCAAGATATCTCAACCAAATATACACATTGTGTGTTTGATTAAGTTTTATCTAGGCTGACTAAATTTGGTGTAAATCGGACTACTATATCATATAGCTGCCATAGAAACGATCGGTTCGAAAACAATATTAACTATGAAAAACTTTT
>JAWNMD010000548.1:0-13288 GCA_035044365.1 Drosophila neotestacea
TGTCCGTCCTGGAATTGCTGGTACTATAAATGTCAATCACATTGCCAGTGCGATCGTCATTATATGCCATGTGATTCGCATACGTTGTTATCAGCTGATTCCTGCAGACTAGTTTAATTTGCCTGCAAAGAAATCAAAAGCTGTTAGTGGGGTACAAAATATGTATTTTATACGTGTTGTTTATATCCAGGTATCATCTCGGTTGAAAAGCCAGGAAAGATTTGCTGCACTGAAGCCACGTGTTGGGTCCAGCGCCGGTAAAGTTGGGTTTATGTTGCCAGACAGTTTGTGCTCGGCTAAATTGCAGAAAATTACAATGCATAACAAACGTAATTTTCAATAAGATTTCCCGTTCGGAGTCATCCTTCTGGGAGTTATTTGCTGCGTCGATGGGAATTATAAGCTGCTGCTGTTCATCCAGTATCGTCGCGTTTGTAGTTGCAGGTTTATGTATGTTGAGCACTTTGCCAAGGTGTTCAACGTTGATTTGCTATTATGACATTGACAGACACGTTGCCAGTGTGACTGTGTTTAGTTGCAGGAATATGATAGCGGGCACATTGCCAGTGTGTCCGCATCATTTATCCAGGTGTCGTCCAGGTCAAAAGGCCAGGACAATATTTGCTGGGCAGGAGCCTCACAGTTGGGTCCAGCGCCGTATAAGGTTGAAATTTTATGTTGTCAAATGCGTTGCCAGTGCATTTGATTAATAGTTGCAGGTGATTTTTGAGCGGCACGGACACGTTGCCAGTGTGTCCGTTCTGGAATTGCTGGTAGTTGTTGTCAGCTGATTTCTACAGACTAGTTTGATTTGCCTGCAAAGAATCAGAAACAGTTAGTAATACAAGACATTAAGAGCTTTTACGTGACATAAATCAATGTATTATCATTCGTTGACAATTGGTGTCTAGTAAATGGCTGTTTACTGTTGCGCCGGAGGATTCGAGTTAATTATTGGGCTGCCTGATTCTTCATCGGAGATTTCAACCGTCTCAGTGTTAGCAACATTGGTCATGAACATTCTCATAAGTTGCTGTCGTAGACGTCTCTGCTGCATTGAGCGATTTCGTAGGTACAATAGTCTCTCAGGAGTACGATGTGTTTGCAAGATAATGGGATTCTGTTGGTTTTCTGGGTGAAGGTCGGGTAAGATTAGTTGCTGTATTTGCACGGTTGACCTTGAATCCTTCTTTCAATATCATCTCTGGGTATTTGCCCGTTAGTATACCCGCGATGGAGAATATTGATCATGTATTCATTGAGTTGCTGGACTGGTTGTATTCTTCGACGTTCCTCTTGTTGCTTCCTTAAGAGTAGTCTCTGTTGTTGCAGTTGCTTCTGACACTCATCATATTGGAGCTGGAGGAGTGTAGGAAGCTTCTGTTGCTCATCAGGTTGTTGCGGTTGATGTTTTTGATGTTTTTGTTGCCCGTTTGCTTGTCTCTGCAAGGGCAGTATGTAGCGGTCAAGCTGGCCATGATACCTGGGCCTGTTGAGCCGGTTTGGAATGTAGGGATTTGCGATCATCATCCTAGCTTCCTTGTTTGGGTGCACGGCAAGTGTGTTTGCAAAATTAAGACTGGCTATGTTAAAGGTTTCATTTGCGGTTAGCAGCTTGTGCCTTTCCTTAATATCTTTTGTTTCTGGTATATCTCGTTGACTTTGAGATTTTCCGTATTATGTAATTGTTCCTTGTTTCTACTCTATTGAATTGGGTATCGCTTGCCAGGGCTCCCCAAATTGGTATTGCATAACGCCATATGGATGCTATGCATTGTTTAAAGAAGATGATTTTACAGGACATTGGGAGTTTGCTTTTTTGTCCAATTATCCAGTCATACTTCTTCGTTGTTGCAGTTAGTCGAGCACGAAGTTGGGTAATGTGCTGTCTCATGTTGAGCTTCGCATCCATATGAAGTCCCAAGTATTGATGTTTAGTTTTATTAGCAATAGGATGGTTATTTATAATCGGCATTGACGAGAGGTTGGTAATTTGGAGTCTTCGGTTGGTAAATAGCACATGAGCTGTTTTCTTCTCGTTTATACTAATGCACCAACGTTTTGCCCATTTAAGTATGTCATCCAGGTAGAGTTTGTTTACTTTAATAGCTGTGCTGGGCAGGTTTGAGGCACTCATGATTACGGTATCATCGGCAAAGGTGGACACAATCGTGTTTGTGTTGAGATTATTGTATGGGCTTGTGCGGCTAATCCAACTGTTGTCGTTAGCTAGTGTCCAGTTTTTACTTATGGGTAATGGCATATCCGAGGTAAATATTGTGTATAATATTGGGCCTAGAACACTTCCTTGCGGCACTCCAGCCTTTATATTACCAATGCGTGAAACTATGCCATCATTGCATTTCACATGGAAGGTGCGTTCAGTTAAATAATGCTCAAGTACATGATAGAGTGGTAGAGGTAGGAGCTTACAGAGTTTATTTAGCAGTCCCTGGTGATAGACTCTATCGAATGCTTCCTTTACGTCGATGAAGATTGCAGAGCAATATTGCTTTTCTTCATAGGCTTTCAAGATGTATTGTGATACTCTTGATAGTTGCTGCTCCGTACCGTGGTTTACCCGGAACCCAAATTGATGGGTAGGCAGTGCATTTGCAAATTCTTTTGATTTAAACATTCTGTTCATGAGTAGGCGTTCGAAGATTTTTGAGAAGCCTGGTAGCAGGCTGATAGGCCGGTAGGAGCTTACATCAGAAGATTTCTTGCCTGGTTTTAAAATCATCTTGATTGAGGCTTGCTTCCATTGTTTTGGATAGCATCCGAGTCGCATTATAGAATTGAAGATGAGTACCAAGTACAGGATAGCTTTTAGTGGTAGAATTTTTATAACCTTGTTATCTATACCATCATTGCCTGGTGACTTGTTGCGTGGGAGCTTTTTTATGATTGAGGTTACCTCAGAATATCTGATGGGTAGAAATGGCGGCGGTATTCTAGGTTGGTCAATAAAATTCTTTTGCATATTTAGTTGATGCTGCTGTTTCAGTTTTAATTCAAGAATGGTAGCTCGTTCAGTCTCGATTTGATTGCGTTCCTCAATTGTGTTCGAGTGTATTGGCGTGAATCGCTTCTCCAAGTAAGACGCGAACGCTTCAGCTTTTTCGAGTGTCGTCTTTGTCCACCATATGTTGCTAGCATTATTATTGCTGATTTCGCGATTTTTGTAATTGTGAGGGTTGCCATTGTCACTTATGCTTGGCTCATTCACAATTCTTAGTGGCAGATTCGGTATGGGTTGACGTTTTAAGCTATTTGTAATTTTCCACATTTTTTGCGTGTTGAACCGATCATCTGGGTTTATCTGGCTGAATAGGTTGATGTAATGGTTAGCTTTTGCAGTTCGGAGGATTCTTCGTAGGTTTTTGTAGCATTGCTTGTACATATGCAAGGTGAGTACGTTGCGTATTCTTAAGTGGAGGCGCTTGATTGCTTGTTTAGTTTCCATCAGTTGCTGGAAGTTATTATCATACCTTAAGGAGGCATATGGCCCATTTATTGAGCGTTGTCTTCCTCGTACAAAGCTCTGATGGGTTTGTTGCTGCTGTAGAGGTGCTCGGTTATGTCTATTTGAACATTTATTGGCTGCTGATTCAGCTGATTCATAGATATTTCGATTCAAGATTTGAATAGCGTCTTCGATATCCAGGCACGAGTTTATTTCCGTATTTAGCAGGATTCTGTCGTTTAATTGCTTTTGAAAGATTTTAATGCTTTGTCGGTTTTTTAATGATCGCAAATTGCGTGAGTTTAGCTGTTGCTGTAGTTGCAGGTGCTGGTCTTTTTGCTGTAAGCTGTTGTGATTTTTATTGCTGGTGAGTGCTAGAAGAATTTGAATCGGCAAATGGTCCGAGTCTAAGTCAGAGGTTGAGAGCGTTTTTAATCGGTGGCTTGCAATGCCAGCATAAATAGCAAAATCAATTGCACTTGGCCTTTTTTTAACATCATAAGGGAAGTGCGTAGCTCCCCCAGTGGCCAGGACATTATAAACACCGAGCTCATGTATTATGTTCATTAGTAATTTACCCCTTTTGCAAGCCCTGATGTTACCCCACCATTTATTTTTGGCGTTCCAGTCGCCACATACAATAAGGCCAGTTTTGTTAAGTTTATTGCTACTGCCTTTGCTTAATTTATGTAAGTATTCAAGCAGTTGTATAAGTTCTGATTCAGTCCATTTAAGTTGTGGCGGGCAATATATGGGTGCAATAATAATGGACTCGACAGGGTTAAGATTTATCATAACCGGCGCACACTGTACTTTTTCATGAACAATTGGTTGAAGCATCATGTATTTTAGATTATTTCTGATCAGTGTGGCCACTCCCCCGCTCCTGTGTCGTGTGGGACGTGCAGCCAGGGAACAGTGGTATCCACTAATGTTATTTAATCTAATCATACCTGCTGATAGTGTTGTTGCGTTGTTGGGTTTGATTCTTGTTTCGGTCACCATCATGACGTCGATGTTGTGTACGGACATGTAGGCTTCCAATTCGTTAGTCTTGTTGGTCACTCCAGCAGCGTTCCAATAGGCAATACTTAGTTGGTTACCAGTTTGTTGCTGTTGCCGTTGATGGTGTAGCTGATGGTGCTGAAATTGCTGATTAGGAGTTGGGAAGCTGAAGATAGAATTGTTGTGATTATTCATTAATGGCAGGGTCATTTGCTGTTGATCCTAGATGAATCATCAATAGTTGAATATCATTGATGTTTTATTTGCTGTTGATGTTTTATTGAAATGTGGCGCATTTGTAATTAATGTTTTTATTAGGTCCATTAAAGCGTTTAACTTTGCAGTTAATTCCCTTATGTTCTCAGCATTTTTCATTACCATGACTGAGTTTTTGGTGTTTTGCTGCAGGTGGAGTTGTTGTTGTTGCCACTTTTGCTCATTTTGCAGCTTTGTTTGGTATATGTGCAGGTGGCGGCTTGATGGCCCAGCATGGGGTGTAGTGGCTTCGTCGGTTGCTTTACCATATTTGGCGATTTGGCTGTAAGAAGGTATGTTTGACTTACTCAAGTTGTAGTTGCTGGTGCTGACATTGCTGCCGAAGTCGCTTTGAGGTTGGTGCCTATTGGGCTGCTTTTTTAGTTGCTTATGATGATGGTAGTGTTGCCTAGGCTGTTTATTCAACTTATTTTGCTGCTTTGCCTTTTGCACTTGCTTGTGATTTTTCCGTTGTTGGACATGCCATGATTGTTGCTTTGGCGTAGGCTGCTGTTTTGGCGTATGCATAAGCATCTGCATACTTGTCGTCTGTTTTTGCCGTTGGTGCCATGGCATTATTCTCTGCTTTCGCTGTTGCTGTTGTGGTTGCTTCTGCTGCTGAGAAGTTGTTGGAGCTGTAGTGCGTAGATTTCGCATAGTGTGGGCTAACTTAAAACGTGCTTTATTGATGGATATTCTGGACCGAGCTCGTTTAAAAACCCAGCATCCTTTGTAACTGGCAATATGGGCGCCCAGACAATTGGCACATTTGCCAGGTGTGTCAATTGGTTTCGGACACGCATTACTCATATGTGCGCCAGCACATTTTAGGCAAACAAAGTTGCGACGACAATAGTTGAAGGTGTGACCGAATACTTGACATCGATGACATTGTACCGGGTCTATGGGTCGGTGGCGTCTTTCAACCTTAACTTTTTTGTTACCTAGTGTTTCCAATTGGAATATCTTTTCGTTCGTTCCATCCTTAGTGGGAGCGAGCTCAACATCAAACATATTCATGGTTTCGCCAGTGAAACGGCTTTTCTTGACTTGGATGTAACGGGGTGCGTATCCCAAATTGGTTAATTGCTCGCCAATCCAGGTACGTGGCGTTGTGCTATCTAGGTAGCGTATGACCACACGGAATCCGCGGTTAGCTGGTAATTGGTGTGTGTGCATGGGAAAATTATTCGAGTTGAGCTCCTTCGAAATAATTTTGTACGTAGCCATGTCTTTGCACTGTAGGCGTATTGTGCCATCTTGCGTGGGTTTTGTGGTGTATTTTGGCTTTAGTGGCGCAAGTTCGTCGCTGCTTTGGATGTGATCCGTAGTTAGAAGCAGTCGGTTAAGGTGCTCTAGCAAGGGCTGGATTTTGTTGACCTTTGGTATGAACAGTGCTGGTATTTTTGTATATCTGACTACTTGCCATTCTCTTTCTCCCTTTGCTTGTTGAGTGGATTCATTATAATTCCACTCCTCATTGGTAAAGGAAGCATCCAATGGGCCATTAGTTCTGGCTGTAATGGTTGCAGCATGCATAGGTGTGGAGTGATTGCTATTTACCCTGTTTTGTCCGTACTGGACTTTGTCATAATCTTCTAAAGATGTATCGATGATGCCCCCAACTGCAAGTGTGAATTGTTCATTACATGGTGTTGAGCCATCGGAAGGGCGCAGCTGGCGTTTAGGTACGGCTTGTAGTGAGGTGTTGGATGTACTCAGGCCATTAATATCGCACATTGGGGATAATGCTGCTGACAATGATTTGTGGTTAGGTTGATTTGGTGGCATATTATTCGCCATGTTTTCAATTGGTGGCGTAATTTGGCCAGGCGTCATTATTTGCAGAGTTGTTGTTGTTGTTGTTGGTGCAGCTGTTAAGTTGTCGTTGGTCCTATTTTTCGGCATTTCAGCTTTGTTAATTAAATGCTTTTTTGCATTGGTTTTTGATTTGCTATGCACTTTTTTGTGCAATTTATTACTCTTATTCTTGCCCATATTTAATTGCAGCGTTTGTAGTTATATTAATTGACAGTGGAAATAGTCAATTTGTCAAGATTAAGTATTTTGTTAATGTATATAACACTTGGGTCAAGAATGTATGCAATTGTTCAACTCACTCACTTTACGCAATTATTGCGCTTATTTGCGTGTAATATAGTAGTTTTATCGTTAATTTAATAACAAATTTATTGACGGTACGTTAAAACGTTTATTAAGGGACAATTCACAGTTGGCACACAATAAGCATGCATATGCGTATATATGTGTGCGCACATTTAGACACATTAAAAACAAAAAACACTTGACAAAACGATTCAAGTGTGCTTAATGCACAAATGTTTACAGAATTGATCCGATTTTTAATAGCATTTTTGGTCGTTATATTAGTTAATTTCAAAGAATTAACTATTAATGGCTACAGCACACGCGCACGTCTTCGACTTGCATTTGGATGTTGGTTGAATCACTCGAATTGTTAGTTGAACTCAGTTTGAATTGACTCTCACTCAATTGTCTGGTTTCACTCAATAGTCGGTTTTCACTCAAATGTTGATTTAACTCAACTGCCACGTTTTGAGTGAATTGATTCTCTTGGTTGAATATTTGTGTGTGTGTGTGTTGGAGAGTTTTGGAGAGTTTTGGAGAGTTGCGGCTCTTTTGGAGAGTTACGAAGTTGCGAGAGAGCGGAGAGAGCGGATTTTGTGTATGTGTGAAAAAATATGGCGACCCACCACCGATCAAAGTCCACAATTTTTTCACTTTACGTAATTTGCAAGAAAAAATGAATTTTATTTTTCGATTTTCACCATTTATTCACTGTTTTTCATCGGATTTTCACAATTTTCACATCGGCCTTAATGTCTTTTTCGCCGCCTGGGTGGTGCCTGGTGCGCTGTCGCAGTGTAGGGCCGGGGAGACTGTGTAATCGCACACCTAACAGTTTATATATGTAAAATCGAATTATTGGCACCAACTCGATTTTCTTGGGAAAAACCAGCATTTTCCGGGAAAACTCCTATCTCACACTCGCACCGAGCACAGCCACACTCTGCTATGCGTTCGAAACCAATTAAAACCAATTGTTTCCGCTCAATTTCGCACTTTTTCACACTTTCTCACGGAGCCACGCAAAACACGTCCGCACTCTACGAACGACCACGATCAACTTTTTGAATCGTCGAGAGTCCTGTGTTTTGGGGACAGCGAAAAGGATTTAGTTACATTTTTTAGGAGGCCAAACAGAGTAGTGGTGTGTGCATGTTGCTCGTGTGTTACAATGATCTTATTTGTAAGAGTCAGCTGGGAATACATGTAAACATTTTTAGAAAAAACATTTAAAAAACATAAAAGCCTAACTACACTATGTGTTCCTATCTTCCGTGGGCCGACATCCCTGCCGACCCATGTTGCGAGGTACTCGCACATGAGGACTGCTATAGGTATTTAAATATCTGGGTTGGATCAGGCGGGACAGGTAGTAACGTACGAGCTATGCCACGTAATAATAGAGTTACGGGATTAAAACAATAAGACATGACATATATGTTATTCGTACTGCCTCACCAGCTTATTGCTTGAACCAACTGTCCAAAGAGCTCATCCGCGGCGATGGACAAGATGGCCCTCACAATATCTGTACGATTAATTGCGTGTTCTACAGGGACACTAGATATAATTATTATACATGTGAGAGATGAGTTCTAACGTTGATAATAATT
The DNA here is from genome assembly GCA_035044365.1 of Drosophila neotestacea. NCBI lineage: Eukaryota > Metazoa > Arthropoda > Insecta > Diptera > Drosophilidae > Drosophila > Drosophila neotestacea. The sequence continues at coordinate 8,449 of JAWNMD010000548.1, forward strand.
TAAATTGCAATTGCATGGGCGGTGGTGAGTCGCCACATGTATTCAAAAACGCAGAATCAAATTATTGATTCACGATCAAATGTGTACTAGTTTTTCCTATCAAAAAAGACTGAGCTGCCTAATTGTAAGAATATCTAAGTACTTAAATTACTAGTTGCTGGAACTGATGAATGCCGCTGCCTTGTCTCTGCTGCTGCTGCTGATGGTGCCGACTTAATTGCTTTGCCCTCTGCTGTCTATGGCCAAGACAGTTTTGGGCAAACGTGAATATCCCTCGCCGCCGTCGTCTGGTCTTGTTGACATTGTAGTTGCAGGCGTGGGTATATAGTTGAGATGATCGTGAGCTGTGCCACGTCCAGCGTGCACAGCGTTTGTACTATCCAGGTGAAGAATCACCAGGATAGATTTGATTTGCTGCACTGGAGCCACGGGTTGGGTCCAGCGCCGGTAAAGTTGGTTTTATGTTGTCCAACGCATTGCCAGTGCGTTGGACTTGTAGTTGCAGGTGATTTGATGAGAACCAGACACATTGCCAGTGTGTCTGTGTTTAATTGCAGGAATATGATACCGGGCCACGTTGCCAATGTGTCCGTATCGTGATTCCAGGTGTCGTCCAGGTTGAGAGACCGGGACAGTATTTGCTGGGCTGGGGCCATAATATTAGGTCCAGCGCCGGGTTAAGTTGGGTTTTATGTTGTCCAACGCATTGCCAGGGCGTTGGACTTGTAGTTGCAGGTGATTTGAAGAGAAGCGAGACACGTTGCCAATGTGTCAGTCCTGGAGTTGCTGGTACTATAATGTCAATCACATTGCCAGTGCGATCGCCATTATATGCCATGTAATTCGCATACGTTGATTTCGCATACGTTGTTATCAGCTGATTTCTGCAGACTAGTTTAATTTGTCTGCAAAGAAATCAAAAACTGTTAGTGGTGTACAAAATATGTATTTTATACGTGTTGTTTATATCCAGGTGTCATCTCGGTTGAAGAGCCAGGAAGGATTTGCTGCATTGAAGCCACGTGTTGGGTCCAGCGCCAGAAAAAGTTGGGTTTTATGTTGTCAAACGCATTGCCAGTGCGTTGGACTTGTAGTTGCAGGTGATTTGGTGAGAACCAGACACGTTGCCAGTGTGTCTGTGTTTAATTACAGGAAAATGATGACGGGCCACGTTGCCAATGTGTCCGTATCGTGATTCCAGGTGTCGTCCAGGTTGAGAGACCGGGACAGTATTTGCTGGGCTGGGGCCATCATATTAGGTCCAGCGCCGGGTAAAGTTGGGTTTTATGTTGTCCAACGCATTGCCAGGGCGTTGGACTTGTAGTTGCAGGTGATTTGAAGAGAAGCCAGACACGTTGCCAATGTGTCAGTCCTGGAGTTGCTGGTACTATAAATGTCAATCACATTGCCAATGCGATCTTCATTATATGCCATGTAATTCGCATACGTTTAATTCGCATACGTTGTATCAGCTGATTCCTGCAGGCTAGTTTAATTTGCCTGCAAAGAAATCAAAACTGTTAATGGGGTACAAAACTATAAGTTTTAATACGTGTTGTTTAGATCCAGGTGCCGTTTCAGAAAAGAGCCAGGAAGGATTTGCTGCACTGAAGCCACGAATTGGGTCCAGCGCCGGTAAAGTTGGGTTCAATGTTGTCCAACGCATTGCCAGTGCGTTGGACTTGTAGTTGCAGGTGATTTGGTGAGAAGCCAGACACGTTGCCAGTGTGTCTGTGTTTAATTGCAGGAAAATGATGACGGGCCACGTTGCCAATGTGTCCGTATCGTGATTCCAGGTGTCGTCCAGGTTGAGAGACCGGGACAGTATTTGGCGGGCTGGGGCCATCATGTTGGGTCCAGCGCCGGGTAAAGTTTAGATTTTTGTGGTGTCAAACGCATTGCCAGTGCGTTGGACTTGTAGTTGCAGGTGATTTGATGGAAAGCACGGACACGTTGCCAGGGTGTCCGTCCTGGAGTTGCTGGTACTATAAATGTCAATCACATTGCCAATGCGATCGTCATTATATGCCATGTAATTCGCATACGTTTAATTCGCATACGTTGTTATCAGCTGATTCCTGCAGACTAGTTTAATTTGCCTGCAAAGAAATCAAAAGCTGTTAGTGGGGTACAAAATATGTATTTTATACGTGTTGTTTATATCCAGGTATCATCTCGGTTGAAAAGCCAGGAAAGATTTGCTGCACTGAAGCCACGGGTTGGGTCCAGCGCCGGTAAAGTTGGTTTTATGTTGTCCAACGCATTGCCAGTGCGTTGGACTTGTAGTTGCAGGTGATTTGATGAGAACCAGACACATTGCCAGTGTGTCTGTGTTTAATTGCAGGAATATGATACCGGGCCACGTTGCCAATGTGTCCGTATCGTGATTCCAGGTGTCGTCCAGGTTGAGAGACCGGGACAGTATTTGCTGGGCTGGGGCCATAATATTAGGTCCAGCGCCGGGTTAAGTTGGGTTTTATGTTGTCCAACGCATTGCCAGGGCGTTGGACTTGTAGTTGCAGGTGATTTGAAGAGAAGCGAGACACGTTGCCAATGTGTCAGTCCTGGAGTTGCTGGTACTATAATGTCAATCACATTGCCAGTGCGATCGCCATTATATGCCATGTAATTCGCATACGTTGATTTCGCATACGTTGTTATCAGCTGATTTCTGCAGACTAGTTTAATTTGTCTGCAAAGAAATCAAAAACTGTTAGTGGTGTACAAAATATGTATTTTATACGTGTTGTTTATATCCAGGTGTCATCTCGGTTGAAGAGCCAGGAAGGATTTGCTGCATTGAAGCCACGTGTTGGGTCCAGCGCCAGAAAAAGTTGGGTTTTATGTTGTCAAACGCATTGCCAGTGCGTTGGACTTGTAGTTGCAGGTGATTTGGTGAGAACCAGACACGTTGCCAGTGTGTCTGTGTTTAATTACAGGAAAATGATGACGGGCCACGTTGCCAATGTGTCCGTATCGTGATTCCAGGTGTCGTCCAGGTTGAGAGACCGGGACAGTATTTGCTGGGCTGGGGCCATCATATTAGGTCCAGCGCCGGGTAAAGTTGGGTTTTATGTTGTCCAACGCATTGCCAGGGCGTTGGACTTGTAGTTGCAGGTGATTTGAAGAGAAGCCAGACACGTTGCCAATGTGTCAGTCCTGGAGTTGCTGGTACTATAAATGTCAATCACATTGCCAATGCGATCTTCATTATATGCCATGTAATTCGCATACGTTTAATTCGCATACGTTGTATCAGCTGATTCCTGCAGGCTAGTTTAATTTGCCTGCAAAGAAATCAAAACTGTTAATGGGGTACAAAACTATAAGTTTTAATACGTGTTGTTTAGATCCAGGTGCCGTTTCAGAAAAGAGCCAGGAAGGATTTGCTGCACTGAAGCCACGAATTGGGTCCAGCGCCGGTAAAGTTGGGTTCAATGTTGTCCAACGCATTGCCAGTGCGTTGGACTTGTAGTTGCAGGTGATTTGGTGAGAAGCCAGACACGTTGCCAGTGTGTCTGTGTTTAATTGCAGGAAAATGATGACGGGCCACGTTGCCAATGTGTCCGTATCGTGATTCCAGGTGTCGTCCAGGTTGAGAGACCGGGACAGTATTTGGCGGGCTGGGGCCATCATGTTGGGTCCAGCGCCGGGTAAAGTTTAGATTTTTGTGGTGTCAAACGCATTGCCAGTGCGTTGGACTTGTAGTTGCAGGTGATTTGATGGAAAGCACGGACACGTTGCCAGGGTGTCCGTCCTGGAGTTGCTGGTACTATAAATGTCAATCACATTGCCAATGCGATCTTCATTATATACCATGTAATTCGCATACGTTTAATTCGCATACGTTGTTATCAGCTGATTCCTGCAGACTAGTTTAATTTGCCTGCAAAGAAATCAAAAGCTGTTAGTGGGGTACAAAGTATGTATTTTATACGTGTTGTTTATATCCAGGTGTCATCTCAGTTGAAGAGCCAGGAAAGATTTGCTGCACTGAAGCCACGTGTTGGGTCCAGCGCCGGTAAAGTTGGGTTTATGTTGCCAAACAGTTTGTGCTCGGCTAAATTGCAGAAAATTACAATGCATAACAATCGTAATTTTCAATAAGTTTTCCCATTCGAAGTCATCCTTCTGGGAATTATTTGCTGCGTCGATGAGAATTATAAGCTGTTGCTGTATCCAGAATCGTCGCTGTTGTAGTTGCAGGTGTAACTAAGTTGAACACTTTGCCAGGGTGTTCAACGTTGAATAGCCGGTTGAGAGTTGACAGACACATTTAGATTGTGTCTGTGTTAATTGCAGGAGTATGAAAACGGGCACGTTGCCAATGTGTCCGTATCATAAGTCCAAGTGTCGTCCAGGTTGAGAATCGGGACAATATTTGCTGGGCTGGGGCCATCATGTTGGGTCCAGCACCGAGTAATGTTGAGATTTTATGTTGTCAAACGCATTGCCAGTGCGTTGGACTTGTAGTTGCAGGTGATTTGATGAGAAGCACGGACACGTTGCCAGTGTGTCCGTCCTGGAATTGCTGGTACTATAATGACGAAACGCATTGCCAGTGCGATCGTCATTGTATGCCATGTAATAATGAATACATTGTTTTCAGCTGATTTTTGCAGACTAGTTTAATTTGCCTGCAAAGAAATCAAATACTGTTAATGGGGTACAAAATATGCAATTTTATACGTGTTGGTTAGATCCAGGTGTCATCTCAGAGGAAGAGCCAGGAAGGATTTGCTGCGCTGAAGCCACGTATTGGGTCCAGCGCCGTTAGAGTTGATGTTAATATGCCAAATGCGTCACACGACGTTTGGCTTAGTTGCAGAAAGTTGCATGA
>JAWNMD010000551.1:0-17165 GCA_035044365.1 Drosophila neotestacea
ACCCTTGTTGATTCAGTTGTCAAACACTAACAAAAGTAGATCAGGAATAGATTTAGATTTTGTAATGAATATGTAACGGTACGCAAAAATTGTTGCATACTTCAAGTTATGTTTTTTACAGTCTTTAGCATACAATTCCCAAACAGTTTAAGCGTAGACTTGGTTAGTAGCTTTAAATATTCTAGAAAATGTTGGCACTTGAAAAAAGGTTCAAGTGCTGGTTGGTTTCTGTTCGATGTTTTTTTTTGTTTTTTTTTTTGTTTTTTCTTCTGAAGTCTGTTTGGTTTTTTATTCCTGTTTTTTTTTGTGATTGGTCACATTGTTTTTTTTCTCAGTTTTACAAAAGAAGACCATAAAGATACAAAATATCTGTTGGTGAAGCGTAAGCTCTGCAATGTGGACAGAATTGATTTCTTTCCAAGAAGTTTTGTATGCAGGAATCACCGAAGAGATGTCCACATTTCAAGGAAACCATTGTTGTTCAAACAAACTCATAAAATTACACTTCAAACTTAATACTATGACCTGGTATAGTTGTCCCTCGCCAACTCTGTCACGGAAGAATAGTATTCGCTCTGGCAATGTTCCATGATGCTCACAATATTGAATGTCCAGAATTCGCTGACAAATTATCCATGATTTTACAAATGTTCACGATTAGAAATCTGATGAGGAACTGGTCTGAACGTAGACTTGTAATGACCTTGGGGCAGTGGTCTAACAGTAATACAAGGTTCTCCTGTTTTTTTTTTGTTTTTTCTTCTGAAGTCTGTTTGGTTTTTTATTCCTGTTTAGACCCAGTACTTTAAAAAGTACAAATGGGTCTATTAAGTTTGTGCAAAAAAAAATGTGCGTAACAGGCAGAAGAAGGCGTGGCAGACCCCATAAAGTATATATATTCTTGATCAGCATCAACAGCCGAGTCGATATAGCCATGTCCGTCTGTCTGTCCGTCTGTCTGTCCCTTTTTTGAACACCTATATCTTAGAGACTATAAGAGCTAGAGCCACCAAATTTGGCATGAAGGTTCATCTGTATATCGCATTGATCAAGTTTGTTTTAGAATTTTGCCACGCCCCCCTCCGCCCCCGTAAATTTGAAACAAAATTTCAAAGTCGAATAACGAAAGCACCTTTAATGCTAGCGATATGAATTTTTTCACACATGATAAACTTTATAGTCCAATCCTGTCCTGAAAGTTTTATTTGGATCGGATAATAAACGGATAGTATACGGCTGATCGAAATTTCGAAAATATGAACACCTAGATCTCAGAGACCATAACAGCTAGAGACATCAAATTTGGTATGTAGGTTCATATATATCTCCCATTGATCAAGTTTGTTTTAGATTTTTGCCACGCCCCTCTCCGCCTCCAGAAATTGAAATACAAAACTTCGAAGTCGAACTGAAGGAGCCCCTTTAATGTTAGCGACTTCATTATTGGTATATATAATATACACTATGGTCCAAACCTGTCCAGAAAATTCATTCCAATCGGATGATAAACACGGAAGTTATTCAACTAACAATGTTAAAGGCAAAAGGAAGAAGAAGAGACGTTAGCGACCTCTGTGTTTATTAACTTCGTAGTGGCGCCATCTATTGTTTGGTACGCATTATTGAAGAACAATCAATAGTGAACGGTTTGCACTCAAAAAGTACTGGGTCTCCTACTGTCGAGCTTGCTCCACTGTAGCTTACTGTATTTTTTTGTTCATTTTGTTTGTCTGTTTATCTTTTTTGTTTCTATTGGTTTCTTTTCGATGTTTTTTTTTCTTGATTTTTTTTTTTAATTGTTTTTGGTTATCCATTGAATTGAATATGCTTGAAAGGAATAGTGTTGAATGATAACTTTCTCCATGAGTATGACTGCTTGGACTTCTTTTTTTCTTTTTTGCTTTTTTTTATTGGTTCTATTTTGTTTGGTTTTTTTTATTTGCTCTTGGCTTTTTTTCTATTGGTCCTTTACTTCCGATGTTTTTTACTTTTTGGTTGTGTTGAAGTGGAGGACACATCGGCGCTGTCCTGGTTATCCATTTTGTTTGTTTTCCGCAGAATGGCATAGACTTCCTCAAAAGCCCTTGAAATAATGAGGATTTGACTTTGCAAATTGAAGAATTTATGAATGCGTTCGAATCCACCAAATCTATGTGAGACTGGCCAACCGTGTGCCATGCTTTGGGTCCTCGTTCACCTCTTCGAACACTACGTCTTCTTTTAATGGAAGCTGCTTACGCACAGATTTTGCCAGAGTGCGTGTTGCACGCTTAACAGCTGATGGCTTAATGAAATTCGGAGTCTCTCCACGTGCATATACGAGGGCTGTCTGATAAATAACCGACCTAACCATGATGCACGCGACTTTTTCAAAATTTTTTTATTTATTTTTCTACATAGTCTCTTTGTAACTCCACACACTTCTCCCAGCGATGCTCCCATCTCTGCAACCCTTCCAAATAGTACTTGGCATCTTTGTCTGCAAAATACGAGTTCACGAAAGAGATTGCCTCCTCATTTGACGAAAATCTCTGGCCGCCGAGCGCAGTTTTAAGTTGAGGAAACAAAAAAAAGTCGCTTGGTGCTAGATCCGGTGAATAAGGTGGATGGTCAAGCAGTTCGAACCGCAATTCGTGGATTTTCGCCATGGCGACTGTTGAGGTGTGAGATGGTGCGTTGTCTTGGTGGAACAAGACTTTCTTTTTTTGCAAATGTGGCCGATTTTTCGAAATTTCTTCCTTTAGCTTGTCCAATAATGATGCGTAGTATGCTCCTGTTATAGTTTTTCCTTTTTCAAGATAGTCTATAAAAATAATTCCATGGCTGTCCCAAAAAACACTCGCCATCACTTTCCCAGCCGAATACACAGCTTTAGGTTTTTTTGGGGCCGGCTCCCCCTTTTCAATCCACTGTTTAGATTGGATTTTTGTTTCGGGCGTATAATGATGAATCCAAGTTTCGTCTACAGTTATCAATCGGCGCCTAAACTCGGTCTTATTGCCTCTAAACTGAGCTAACAGAGCGCTGGAAATGTTCATGCGCGCACGTTTGTGGTCTAGCGTAAGCAAACGCGGCACCCAACGCGCGGATAGCTTTCTCATGCCCAAATCTTGGTTTAATATGTGACAAACACGTTCTTTTGACATCTTCATAATCTCAGCTATTTCTCTAACTTTAATCCGGCGGTCGTCTAGTACCAATTGATGAACTTTAGCGATGTTATCGTTAGTGGTTACAGTTTTTGGACGCCCAGGACGTTCATCATCTTCCAAGCTCCTGCGACCACGTTTAAATTCAGCTGCCCAAAATTTTACGGTGGTAAACGATGGTGCAGAGTCACCATACACAGAGTCCAACTCATCTTTGATTTGGTAAGGCGTATTGCCTTTCAAAAAAAAAAATTTAATTACAGCTCGATATTCAATTTTTTCCATTTTGGGGGAATCACCGAAATACACTCACAAAAACGACTGTCAACAGATAAAGGTGCAAGATAAATTTCTGAAATTTTGGCGAGTAGCTATTATAATATGCACAATTTGAAGTAGAAACTTTTTTTTTACTTGTGCCGCTAGCTTCACGTTGAGGTCGGTTATTTATCAGACAGCCCTCGTAATATTATTTTAAGTCCGATTGCAGGAAAATTGAAGTAACATTTACCGCTTTCTTATTAAAAATGACATAAGGTCTGGGTATAGCTGTGGGAAGTGTTCCCTATATTCAATCCACATTTCTCTCCGAGACTGCAGCGAGCGTAGCGAGCAGGGGGCACACCCCCTAGTATTATATAAAGTACTATTACTATTATTTTAAGTCCAATTGCGGCGAAAAATTTAATTTACATTTCCCATTACATAAGATCCGGCTATAGCTGTGAGAAGTGTTCCCTATATTCAGTCCACATTTCTCCCCGAGATTTTAGCAAGCATAGCGAACCGGAGGTGGGCGAGCGAAGCGAGCTGGCGGCAAGCCTTCTAGATATTATATAAGGTACTATTATTTTAAGTCCAATTGCAGGGAACATTTTAATTTACATTTCCCGCTTTATTATAAGAAATGACATAAAGTTCGGCTTTAGGTGTTCCCGGGGGTTGGCGAGCGCAGCGAGGCCAGTCCCCTTTTATTTATATAATTGACAAATTTCATGTAACCAAAGCATTTCTAATCTGAAAGCTACGATAAAAACAAATTCAAATTTAAGCACCAATTCACAAAAAGTCATCTGCACTCATATTAAAGATACAAAAATAACCTGAAAATTGATTTTTAAAATTTGGAAAAATCCTGTTTGGGTCAAAAGCAGAGCTCGTAAAATATGCTTAACCAAATTTTTCTTTGCGGTCTGCTCACTCAAAAGACCGACAAAATGAGACGGAATCGCTGTGTCTGAACAGCAACCCTTTTTTTCGTTTCGTACGTGTTCTCGCTCTCGGGTTGAGCGTAACACACGAATCGGTCTCTTACTGATCGCTCGATACAAACAAAGCCGTTCGTCGCTCAGCTACTAAGAGTCAGTAAGTGAGCAAGGCAAGCAAAGAGTCCGCAGAAAAGGTCTTTAATTTTGTTGTTACGTTTGCCTTATTCTGTTGCCTAAGATATTTCGTCACAGGAATAGCATTAAAGTGGAAGGGAGTAGAGGATTGAGAGAGAGCAGGCCCGCTGTAAATGTTTACCCATCCACACGCGCAACACGCATACATGCTCAGATGACCGTTTGCCGAGTTTTTACGAAGGAAACGGTCTCGAGTGAACAAAAGCGCTAAGCGACTGAACAAACTGTCTTCGGTTGAGCGAAGAGCAATCCAAAGAAGAACAAAGTTTGAAATTATTTTCGGGACAGCTTCGCATCGTGTGGAAGAGTAGTCTATTTCTGACAACAAGCACGAGCGAGAGCAATTATTGCGAGCTCTGATCAAAAGACAATATTTTTGTAAAGTAAAAAGTCACAGTGAACTAAGGCGCGCTGTCAAAATCAATGTGCTTCTTCGATTCTGAAAATCAACCCTTTTACAAATATGTGAGGTCATCTTCTGAGTTTCGCATTCCTCAACCACTTCCATTTTGCCATTTTGGTCTTACAACTTTCTATTTCCATTAATTTTTTTATTTTTTATATTTAGTTTATTTTATTGGATTTTTGTCTCATTTCATACTGCAGTGTGTATATGCATTATATAACACCCTGTACTTAAATACATAAGTATGCGACACTTTGTTGCATACAATAACAAACATAAAGCCAAAAGCGCAGAGCCACTGGAGTTTATTGAATCAGGCTCATATTACGCAGCGCGGCCCGCTAGTACTCTAGCTGGCCGATTAGCTGACGGCGCATATCCCACGTTACGATTATGTAGCGCATACCAAGTGTACCATATGTGTACTCACCAATGCATGCCCATACCACACACTCTCTCTCTTTTAAATAATGGTCTGCTGCGACAGAGCGATACATATAATAATATCTATATCTTTGGTTTTGAAGCGGACAGAGTTCCGAATAAAGAACATTCCAAAAACCCTACGGAATGGAAAGAGTCGTGTTGTTTCTTTTAACTTCCAGCAAAGTTATTACAATACCTTTTTTGACAACGTTTTTCCTTTTTTTGCTGTTTGACTAGATTAAGTATCATCGCTTTATCTTTTTTCCTGTCTGCCTTCAGGCTGGCTACTTCTTGCTTTAGAATCTCATTCTCGCTAGCCAACTCATTTATCTGATGCGAGACCTTTCCTGGATCCTCCTTAACATCCCTCCTGATTTCAGATTTTTTGAGTACCTCCATTATATCATACATCGTTTGTTCTTCGGTAGATTTTCCAAAACTTTCGTCTAGCTGCTCTCTCTTTACAGTTTGCGACCTCATATCTGATATAATCCAGCTGGCTTATAATTAACTAACAGAATGAATCTTAATTGAAAGTCCCTTAGCTTATATAAAGTTTTGGTTAGCTAATACATGCTTGGTTATTGAAGGCTCGTTGCAAAATTTCTTTGCTTGCCAATCATCATATTTGGGATAGCGATAATTGATATCTTTGCACATCGGTTATTCACCTACATATATGCAAACTTTAAAATATGAGGCGCATATTTCTTGACCTCCGACAATACTATTCGGTAATTACTTGACCATGCATGTATAAGTTAAGCACAGCTAGGTTCGATTGGGCAACCGGATGCCGTCGCGACTTTGTTATGACACTTTGCTGCAGTAGTTCTAACTTTGCATTGTCGGTTGGCCAGCTCAGCGGGGAAATATGACCCCTTTGGTATGCGCGCTTATTGGCCGCTGAAGAACGGCACGAGGCTCAGTGTCAGCATTCTGTCATCGTCGCTGCTAGGCAGCCGCGGTTTAATGTTAGCTTAAGAAATCTCTAAGTTTTATAAGAACCTGCCCTTGAATCAGTTCATTCAATAAACAAATAAATAATGCTTTATAAAGGGTGTTTATTTTTTAGAGGTTGGTTTTTCGAGTAGAGATAAAGCTGACATTTTTATACCCTTGCAGAGGGTATTATATTTTTGTCACGAAATGTGTAACGCATTGAAGGAAGCCTCACAGACCCCATAAAGTATATATATTCTTGATCAGGACGGCGAGCTGAGTCGATATAGCCATGTCCGTCTGTCCGTCTGTCTGTCTGTTTCTATGCAAACTAGTCTCTCAGTTTTGAAGCTATCTTGATGAAACTTGGTACAGGTCCTGTCTTTTTGCTGCACGCAGTACATATGTCGAAACCGGCCGGATCGGATAACTATATCATATAGCTGCCATAGGAACGATCGGTTGGAAATAAACATTTAGTATGAAAAACTTTTTGTTTCTCAAGATATCTCAACCAAATATACACATTGTGTGTTTGATTAAGTTTTAAACAGGCTGACCAAATTTGGTGTAAATCGGACTACTATATCATATAGCTGCCATAGGAACGATCGGTTCGAAAACAACATTTAGTATGAAAAACTTTTTTGTTTCCCAAAATATCTCAACCAAATATACACATTGTGTGTTTGATTAAGTTTTAAACAGGCTGACCAAATTTGGTGTAAATCGGACTACTATATTATATAGCTGCCATAGGAACGATCGGTTAAAAATCAACATTTAACAAATTTTGTAAAAAATCTGTCGGCTTACACAGGGCACTGCAAGGGTATCCAAACTTTGGCACGCCAAAGTTAGCATGCGCTATATTTTTTTTTAATCTGGCAACTCTAATGTCATTTATGAACAGGTTGACAAAAGAACAAATTGCAAATCGTGCAAATTTATTTCGAAAATATTGGTTCAGTTCGCGAAGTTTACCGCAAGCTCCGTCCATTTTATGGTCGACAAAATCGTCCATCAGAGCAAATATTTCGGTTAACCATGGATCGTTTTCGCACTACATTTACTCTATGTGATAATAAGAATCCGCAGAGACGTCGAACAGTGCGCACCGAAAAAACAATTGCCGCTGTAGAGCAAAGTGTTAAAGAGGACCCGAATGAATAGATTCGCCACCGTGCACAGCAATTGGAGCTTTGTCCATCAACTTTATTGAAGATTTTGCGCAAAGATCTTGGCTTACGACCTTAAAAGATCCAGCTTGTTCAAGAATTAAAGCCGCGATGATTTTTATCTCAAATCAGCCTGCCGCATTTGGAGTGAAGATAATCCACATGAGACCCTTGAGACGCCATTACATCCACAAAAACTGACAGTTTGGCGTGTTCTATGGGCTGGTGCAGTCATTGGGCCGTACTTCTTCCGAAATTATACTAGAGTGTTAGTTACCGTTAATGGAAACCGGTATAGAGCTACGATAACCGACTATTTTGTTCCTGAATTGGATGGCATCAATGTGGATGAGATCTGGTTCCAACAAGACGGCGCTACATGCCACACAGCGCACGTCACAATCGATTTATTGAAGGAAACGTTCGATGGGCTTGGATTTTTTTTTTTGGGGATATGTGAAGTCGCTCGTCTACGCCAACAAACCACAAACGTTGGGGAACTTGGAAGCCAACATTCATCGCGTTATTACCGACATACGGCCCCAAATGCTCGAAAAAGGGCTGGAAAATTTGACCTCTAGACTTGGCTATATTCAAGCCAGCCGCGGCGGCCACTTGCCGGAAATCATATTTAAACGTGATTGGCATAAAATGATCCTTCCAATAAAGCCAAATTAATGGACATTAAAACGATTTTCTTGTGTTTTATTTCAATTCGCAGTTCTATACCTCTAAAAAAAAAAACCTTTACTAGTGGGCTTGCCCCAAGCTCGCTGAAATTTCGAGGAGAAATGTAAAGTTAAAACAGGGAACACATTTCAAATCTCGGTAAGAAATGTGGAGTGAAAATAGGGAGCACTTCTCACAGCTATAGCCGGACCTTATGGCATTTCTAAAAAGAAAGCGAAAAATGTTAATTAAATTTTTCCCTGCAATAGGACTTAAAATAATAGTTCTTTATATAATATAGAGAATTAACATTTTCGCTGCTCGATGTTTTAAAGTTTTCGTGTCAACTGGATTAATCGCAACACAAAGTAGTCAGACGTTTTCTAAAGTGACCCAAAATAAATAATTTAACATGAATTTTGAAGTTGAAGGTATTTACTTAAAATTAAGTAAATAAGTAAGTTAAAGTTTGTACAAAAAAAAAAAAAAAGTGCGTAACAGGCATGTCCGTCAGTCTGTCTGTCTGTGCGTCTGTCCCTTTTTGTGTCACCTAGATCTCAGAGACCATAAGAGCTAGAGACACCTAATTTGGCATGTAGGTACATCTATATCTCCCATTGATCAAGTTTGTTTTAGATGTTTGCCACGCCCCTCTCCGCCCCCGGAAATTGAAATGCAAAATTTGGAAGTCGAATTACAAGAGCCCTTTTAATGCTAGTGCCTTGGTTTGATTGATACATATAATATACACTATAGTCCAAACCTGTTCTGCAAATTTCATTCAGATCGGATGATAAACGCGGAAGTTATTCAACTAACAATGTTACGTTCAAAAGGAAGAAGAAGAGACGCTAACGACCTCTGTGTTTATTAACTTGTCTTTGTAGTGGCGCATCTGTTGAATGGTACGCAACATTGAAGAACAATCTATAGTGAACGGTTTGCACTCAATAAGTACTGGTTCTCCTACTGTCGAGCATGCTCTACTGTAGCTTACTGCTTTTTTTTTATCATATGCTTAAAATATTTTTTTAGATTTTGGTATTAATTTCATAACGATATGACCACTAGAAGTATTTATGACCGCGTCTCCCATACAAGAACAACCACTGTGCAGTGGGTATATCAAAAAATCCCGTCTTACTGCACGATAATTATGTATCAGCAATGTTGTGTGAAAATTTCAGCTCGATATCTTAAACCGTTTGGCCTACAGCGTGATCAGGAAGTCAGTCAGTCAGGACAAAGAGTTTAATATACATACATATATAGATATGAAAGAAAAAAACCAAATTTCGACATTCTCTGGACTTGAAGATGGTGAGATGGAATAAGAGCAGCTGGCTTGGGATAAGGAAATATATAATATGGAATTCGGAAAGGGAAAAGAAAAATATAACATTGAATCCGAAATGGAAAAAGAAAAACGTAACATGGAATCCGAAAAGTTTGATAGGGAAATAGAAGCTAGCAAGGGTAATGAAGCTGGAACATGAAAAAGAGTTAAAAAAGATGGAGATTGAAAAGGAGCTAAAAATGTTTGAAATTAAGCTAAAGTATAATAAATAAAGATGCAGTAAGCTGCGGTGGTGCAAGCTCGAAGGTAGGAGACCCTGTACTTTTTGAAAAAAGCGTTCACTATAGATTGTTCTTTAATGTTGCTAATCAGAAAATTCAATAGATGGCGCCACTACGAAGATATCAGTTGATAAACACAGAGGTCGCTAGCGTCTCTTTTTTTTACTTTTGCTCGTAACATTGCACTATGGTCCAGACGACCACTTTTGTTGGGCAATATTAATAACTCAAGAGCGGAACGAGATATATGGGCGTGGCACCGCCTTTTTATACCCTTGCAGAGGGTATTATATTTTTGTCACGAAATGTGTAACGCATTGAAGGAAGCCTCACAGACCCCATAAAGTATATATATTCTTGATCAGGGCGACGAGCTGAGTCGATATAGCCATGTCCGTCTGTCCGTCTGTCTGTCTGTTTCTATGCAAACTAGTCTCTCAGTTTTGAAGCTATCTTGATGAAACTTGGTACAGGTCCGTCTTTTTGCTGCACGCAGTACATATGTCGAAACCGGCCGGATCGGATAACTATATCATATAGCTGCCATAGGAACGATCGGTTGGAAATAAACATTTAGTATGAAAAACTTTTGTTTCTCAAGATATCGCAACCAAATATACACATTGTGTGTTTGATTAAGTTTTAAACAGGCTGATCAAATTTGGTGTAAATCGGACTACTATATCATATAGCTGCCATAGGAACGATCGGTTCGAAAACAACATTTAGTATGAAAAACTTTTTTGTTTCTCAAGATATCTCAACCAAATATACACATTGTGTGTTTGAATAAGTTTTAAACAGGCTGACCAAATTTGGTTTAAATCGGAGTACTATATCATATAGCTGCCATAGGAACGATCGGTTAAAAATCAACATTTAACAAATTTTGAAAAAAAATCTGTCGGCTTACACAGGGCACTGCAGGTATCCAAACTTTGGCGCGCCAAAGTTAGCTTGCGCTATATTTTTTTATTAGAGTATGCAAATTCGGTGTTTCCCAAGCGATCCCGACCAAACTTACAAGTTTGGTTTTTAATTAACCTATTAATACTTTGTCAAAAAAAATGATTCAAATCGATCAACTATTTCAGATAGTTCCCATAGGAACAATTGGTTAAAATACACGTACTTGTATGAAGAACTTTGTTGTTTTCTAAGATATCTGTACCAAACTCACCAGTTGTGCGCTCCTGACATATTGGCTAAAAATTATCAAGATCGGACCACTATAACACATAGCGGCCATGGGGACAACCGGTTGAAATATGGATTATTGTGTCAAAAAAATTAAAATATATTCGTATCTACTAATACGCGCATTGAAAAACTAAAGCAATATCCTCCTTTTCGTTTTTTCCAGTCGCTTTGTTGCCAATCTATGCATTTTTGAATTTGAGGTTATGATCTATTAATGCAAATTTCAAGAATTGTGGTTAAATGTGGCATTTTTTATTATATACATTTTTCGAGAATTCATTACTCTACAACTCACAATAGGTTTTAGGGTGGGAGTAGGTGGGACTCACTTTCTATACCCTTTCAAAAATAAGTTTTCATTACCAATTTTGATATGTTGAACGGCACACGGTAACCTACAATTACGAAGACATCACAACTAATAAATACAATTCACATTACAAAACACGTAGTACAAGCCCGACTGATTAACATTCATCACAAAAATGTTATGTATTAATACAATTTTTCAATTTATGACAAATATTAGTGATGTAAGTCCAAATTGAACATCGATTTAAAAATCGAATTCTTAAAATCGCCTATGCAAATGTCGATTGATCGAAACATCGCAAATTTCGACATCGATTATTTATATACATATACGTTAATAATATTATAGCTCACACTAACTATAGCATATTTGTTAAATTTAACTTTTCTAAGAGTGAAATTTTGACACTGCGTGTGCATTTTGTCGCGTTTGCTAAGGATGTTCAATGAGGACGATTTTTCATGAAAATCGATTTATTTAAATCGATTAATCGGCAAAAAATAGATCGAGTTAAAAAGCTCAAAAATCGTTTAAGCAAAAATCGATCAATCGATGTTTTTTTTACATCACTAAGAAATATTAACACGTATTCAAATTGGCGCTTTTTCACTTTACGTGCTTTTCTGTAATAACAACTGTGTTCAACATCTGATTTCGCGAAAGTGGCGCCATCTACAGAAATTTCTGGTGTGCAACTTTGGTGGTCACACTTTTTCTAATGCAGTTGATGGCTCTGCCTGTTTATGTATCATGTTGATATTTTAAGTATTAAAAATACAGTAAGCTACAGTGGAGCAAGCTCGACAGTAGGAGACCCAGTACTTTTTGAGTGCAAACCGTTCACTATTGATTGTTCTTCAATAATGCGTACCAAACAATAGATGGCGCCCCTACGAAGTTAATAAACACACAGGTCGCTAACGTCTCTTCTTCTTCCTTTTGCCTTTAACATTGTTAGTTGAATAACTTCCGTGTTTATCATCCGATTGGAATGAAATTTTCTGGACAGGTTTGGACCATAGTGTATATTATATTTACCAATAATGAAGTCGCTAACATTAAAGGGGCTCCTTCAGTTCAACTTCGAAATTTTGTATTTCAATTTCCGGGGGCGGAGGGGGGCGTGGCAAAAATCTAAAACAAACTTGATCAATGGGAGATATATATGAACCTACATACCAAATTTGATGTCTCTAGCTGTTATAGTCTCTGAGATCTAGGTGTTCATATTTTCGAAATTTCGATCAGCCGTATACTATCCGTTTATTATCCGATCCGGATAAAACTTTCAGGACAGGATTGGACTATAAAGTTTATCATGTGTGAAAAAAATCATATCGCTAGCATTAAAGGTGCTTTCGTTATTCGACTTTGAAATTTTGTTTCAAATTTACGTGGGCGGAGGGGGGCGTGGCAAAATTCTAAAACAAACTTCATCAATGCGATATACAGATGAACCTTCATGCCAAATTTGGTGGCTCTAGCTCTTATAGTCTCTGAGATATAGGTGTTCAAAAAAGGGGCAGACAGACGGACAGACGGACATGGCTATATCGACTCGGCTGTTGATGCTGATCAAGAATATATATACTTTATGGGGTCTGCCACGCCTTCTTCTGCCTGTTACGCACATTTTTTTTTTGCACAAACTTAATAGACCCATTTGTACTTTTTTAAAGTACTGGGTCTAAAAAGGGGTTTCGGCCAAGAAAAGTGGTCGTCTGGACCATAGTGCATTGTTAGTTGAATAACTAACGCGTTTATGATCCGATTTAAATTAAATTTTCAGGACAGGCTCGGACCATAGCGTGTATTATGTGTACCAAAACCAAGGCGCTAGCAATAAATCATTTCTTGTAATTCGACTTTTAAATTATTTTTTCAATTTGCGGGGGCGGAGGGGGGCGTGGCATAAATCTAAAACAAACTTGATTAATCCAAGATTTAGATGCCAAGTTTGGTGTTTTTAACT
The DNA here is from genome assembly GCA_035044365.1 of Drosophila neotestacea. Lineage (NCBI taxonomy): Eukaryota > Metazoa > Arthropoda > Insecta > Diptera > Drosophilidae > Drosophila > Drosophila neotestacea. The sequence continues at coordinate 13,237 of JAWNMD010000551.1, forward strand.
CTTATAGTCTCTGAGATCTAAGAATTCAAAAAAGGACAGACAGACAGACAGACAGACAGACAGACAGACGGACATGGCTATATCGACTCGGCTGTTGATGCTGATCAAGAATATATATACTTTATGGGGTCTTACGCAAATGTTTCTTGTATAAACTTAAGAGACCCATTTGTACTTTTTTAAAGTACAGGGTCTAAAAATGAAAACATAATGCATAAATTAAGGTTAAAAAATAAATTTTATTTGATATATTTATTGTTTTATATTCATATGTCTTTAAATCATTTGGCGGGAGAGTGCTTGATATTGGGGACTCCATATCAGTACAGCTCCACTAGAATGTTGTAAGTAAACAATCCGTACACAATTTCATCCTCTTCCCTTAAGAGCTGCCAAATAATAAAGCAATTTTACGTGATCATAATCCAATAATTAATATACTTAGCTCACCATTTGAAATATGCGAACGTTTTGTGAGAATATATTCAGAAAGCAAACTCTCATTCAATTGGTTTATTACTATAGTTTTTCCACTTTCTTTCGGCATTTTGATCTTTTGCTGCTCACTTTACTTTTGCGTAAATTTTCAATCAGCTGTTCGGCCAGAACAGTGGGCCAAAACTTCGTAAGCGATATCGTTAATGATAGATATGCGGACTTTAAACGAACAAAACGTCAGTTTTCGCTTCCCAAAACGATAAGAAAGTTAATCATCTCTCGCTCAGTTTGCAGCAGCCAAACGCTCGTTCGTGATATCTTTTGCGGACCTCAAACGTGCGAAAGGCTCAGTTGCGTCTCCGAAAACGATAAGAAAACTAATCACTTGTCGCTCAGTTTGCAGGCGCGACACGCTCGTATGCTATTTTTACGATGCTATTTAAATATTGTAAATATTAAATATAGCGCAAGCTAACTTTGGCGCGCCAAAGTTTGGATACCCTTGCAGTGCCCTGTGTAAGCCGACAGACTTTTTTCAAAATTTGTAAAATGTTGATTTTTAACCGATCGTTCCTATGGCAGCTATATGATATAGTAGTCCGATTTACACCAAATTTGGTCAGCCTGTTTAAAACTTAATCAAACACACAACGTGTATATTTGGTTGAGATATCTTGAGAAACAAAAAGTTTTTCATACTAAATGTTTATTTCCAACCAATCGTTCTTATGGCAGCTATATGATATAGTTATCCGATCCGGCCGGTTCCGACATATGTACTGTGTGCAGCAAAAAGACGGACCTGTACCAAGTTTCATCAAGATAGCTTCAAAACTGAGAGACTAGTTTGCATAGAAACAGACGGACAGACGGACAGACAGACGGAGCATATTTTATCGACTCAGCTCGTCGCCCTGATCAAGAATATGCATACTTTATGGGGTCTGTGAGGCTTCCTTCTCAATGCGTTACACATTTCGTGACAAAATTATAATACCCTCTCCGCAAGGGTATAAAAATAATTTTCAGACGATAACGTGTTTTTATTCTTTTTATTGCATTAATAATAAATAAAAATAATTGATAATAAACATTTGCAATAAATATAATACACTTAACCTCATAATTTTAAGATGGTTTTATCCTCTTTCGGCAGGCAGTCTTGATTAGAAGCTCATGCGTATTAAATACACATTTAATTAATACATCTATGTTTAGGAATTACTTACTTCTTGTGATTTTGCTGCTTACAAAACGACTAAATAAATTAATATAAGAAAATTTGCACAAACACTTGCATTTTCTGTCGTGTCGTGGCCGAAATTAATTTCTACACGCCGAAGCCTTTTTCTGTCGTCAAACAACTTCTTTGCGCCGTTTAAGCTATTTGGCGAGTAAGCGATTTCTCGTTTATAATCCGCTTTCGGTCCGTTCGTTGGTTCGACTACGAGTGTTTAGCGGAACTCATCGCTAATTTTTTCGCATTTTGTCAGTTTGTAAGCTCATTAGCGAGCATTTTGCGACTTTCGCTAAAACCAATCAAACCAATTTTAGGAAAGGCTTAAAGTTATTTGAAATCATGTTCGAATTTTTTATATGACTATGATTTCTTGATTTCAGCATAAAAGTAGTATCTAACTAAAGGTAATAAACAGACTGGATTTGGCACGTATGGGTAATTTCAAATTTTTGATTAGTCTGCCTTCTTCCACAAATCGCAATAAATGAATGAATGATACTTAGGGTGATATAACACCACCGTCAAAATTTCATCGCAATCGCATAATAAACACGGAAAATATTTAAAGACAATTATTCCATATAGTGACGCTAATGTTATGTGCGTGCGTGTGTCTGTTCTAATATGTTTATATACATACAGTAGCGGACAAAGAAAACCGGACACCTAATTTGAGCTTGCATATCCGAACTTTGAAGCCACGTGAGCGCCGCATAAATGTTTCGATCGACTTAATTTTTTTAAATTTGTATTTGTCTATTATTTAACTTTAAATATGCGTTTTGGCAAGTAAAAAAATATTATTTAGTGAGCTACGTCACAAATGACTGATTTGCACAAATGAGCCATATTGGCTCTGCGGTCGGAAAACTTGAGTCTTCGGGCTGTAAGTGTTAAAGTTGGATTCAGCAAATCTTCTATAGGCCAATTTCTTATGAATAACGTTAAAACCGACAGCTTAAGGGGATACCCTGGCATAGGTAGGAAGAAGAAGACAAGCAACCACGAAAATAGAATATTAAAGCATGGAATCGAAAATTTAATCATGGAAAATCGTCCAAAACCGCTGAAGACATTAGGACCGAACTTGTCCAATCTGGAGAAGTCAACATTTAGGACAAGGACTGTGCGAAGACGCCTCGTGGAGGACGGACTTAATGCTCGCCGGCCAGCAAAAAATCCGGTGTTAACGTTAAAAATTCGTCAAAAATGGCTAAAATCGGCTAAAACCCACGAGTCTTGGATTTTAATCGATTGGAGAAACGTTATATTTTCTGATGAATCGAAAATAAACCTTTTTGGTACAGATGGGATAACATACGTACCCCGTAAAGTCGGAAAACGGTTCAAGAATAAGTGCCTAAGAAGAATTGTAAGGCAAGGAGGATCCCGTGTGGTGATCTCGGCCCTAATTGATGGAACGGTTAACGGAGAAAAGTAAAAAATTATCTTGGACCAACATCTCATACCATCGATTGAGGAGCACTTTTCGTATACCAAGGATCTAATCTTTCAGGACGACTCTGCTCCTTGCCATCGTGCAAAAACGGTAAGTCATATTTTTATTTTCATTCCCTAACTATTCTCTAATAAACTACTAAGCTTTTACATTTACACGATTTTTATTTTTTTTTAGGTTATTAATTATTTAAAGAAGGTGGGCATATCAACGTTGGACTGGCCAGGCAATAGTCCGGATTTAAACCCGATCGAGAATCTCTGGCATATTTTAAAGGTTAAAATAACGAAGGAGAAACCCAAAACGTTAAAAGAGCTTGATCGGAATTTGAAAAATTTGTGTTACAACGGAATACCACCAGAAATAATACAAAATTTGGTTGATTCTATGCCGACACGCATAAAATCGGTCATAAAAAATAATGGAGGACCAACAAAATATTAAAAGTTGTAAATTAAATGTAGTATATATCATACTAAATAAAAATAATTTACTTAAAATTTTAACTCACTTTTAAACATAAAAAATAATTTTTTTGCGTTGTCCCAAGGCCTATTTTGCTTCCCTATGCAAATCAGTCATTTTTGACACAGTTCACTATTTACCTTATATTTTTTTACAGAAAGCTTTTCGCGTAAAAATCTCATCGGTTCATGAAAGCTAAAGAACTAACACATATAACAAAAAAAGTTCCAAACCGATATGGCGTTTTACAACGCTCACGCCGGACGCAAAGTTCACGCAATGCAAAGTCAAAACTAGAGTGTCCGGTTTTCTTTGTCCGCTACTGTA